>JAJEJO010005498.1:224745-422473 GCA_020662805.1 Glaucomys volans | reverse complement strand
GAGGAGAAGAAGAGGAAGAAGGAGGAGGAAGAGAAGAGGAAGGAGGAGGAGGAGGAGAAGAGGAAGGAGGAGGAGGAGAAGAAAAGGAAGAAGGAGGAGGAGGAGGAGGAGAAGAGGAAGAAGGAGGAGGAGGAGGAGAAGAGGAAGAAGGAGGAGGAGGAGGAAGAGGAGGAGGAGGAGAAGAGGAAGAATGAAGAGGAGGAGGAGGAGGAGGAGAACAGAAAACAGTGAAGATTTCTTGTGCACTGACTACAAGAATGTCCTACTCTCAGCATGTCACTGGTACTGCTTCATTTAACCTCTCAACAGCTCATTGGGGTAAGAAGCCATCATTACCCCCATTTTATCAAGGAGGACATTGAGGCATAGAAAGAATACGCAATTTCCCAAAGTTGACAGCCAGCTAAGTGGCCGGATTCAGCAAGTACAAAGGCCCTGCCCTGGGGTAAGAACTGAATATGTTAGAAGAGCAAAACGAGGCCAGGGGTACTAGAGCCTAAAATGAGTGAAAATGGAGAAGGAAGATGCCACAAGTCCTTGAAGGCCACTCTAAGGATGTGGGATTTCACTTGGAGTGCAGTGTGCTGTCACCAGGTGGCCTAAGGCAGATGGCTTTAAGGTCCACCTCGGGAGTGATATGGCTCGGTTTATGTTTTCACACTACACGTGCATGCACCAGCATGGGAGTGAGCAGCATCTGGGTGGAGGGGTGGCCTGGGAACCCCAGGGTTTGGAGAAGTCTGCGAGGCATCATGGAACGAGTCTAACTGTGACTCTGACCCTGCTTGAGTGCTGGGGAGCTCTCAGTATTTTCAGTCCACTGTATCTGTTGACAATTTGGCAAAATATCCTGGTCATCTCAGTGGAAGTGACCAGCCGTATCCAGGCCTCCAAGCCAGCTGTGTGGACAGGTAACATTTCTGTAGCAAGACAGAGCTGTGGCGCAACAGGGCCACGTGGGATCCCATCCCAGGCAGGAGAGTGGCCCTCTGAATGGTGTCCGAGGAGTCCCAGAACTTTGCCAAGCCTCTGTTTCTTCTGTAACACCAGGCCATGAACCCTCCCTCCCGGAGCTGTAGTGAGGATGAGGTGAGGCCAAGTTGGTCGTTCCCCTGGGAGGACTCAATCACAGGTCAGATATATAAGCAACTCCCAAGCTCATTATTGCAGATCAAGACCTGAGATGTCAATCTCACCTGTTTGCTCCTTTTTCACATATTTTCATATTACTATACAGTGTGTTCCTGGAACTCCGTTAGGCACAGGTGATGCTACTGAATCTAAAAACAGTTGCTGTCTTGAAAGGAGCTAAGCTTTCTGTAGGCAGCAAGATGGTGCCCATGCCAAGAGAAGGAGTAGCCCTGAGTCTCAAAACCAAGCGGTGAATCTTACTAGCCCCTCTTCAGATTCCAGCCTACTTCCCATCCATTCTCTTAAATTAAAATGAATACAAACAGCTCACCCCTTCCCCTCCTTCTCCCCCTATTTTCCTGGTACACCTTTTTACCTAGACCATTCCAGACAATGGGGGAGGCTATTTTCCAAGAACATCAACTCTGGGCTCTGTCTTGCACTTAACTTAGACTTGCACTTCCCACCTTGCCATCTCCTTTGGTTTTCAGAATCTTGTTAAACAACAATTTCTTTCCCTTTTTCTAGTGCTCAAGACTGGGAAATTACTTTCTTTAATCCAGGACCTATTTGTACTTTTAAGGCTGAGAATTTTAGAAGTACCCATGGCTCTGAAATTGTTTGCAGTTAGAATTACTCTAAGATATTGCTTTTCTGTGGTTGTTTTGTCCTGTGTGGTGTGTGTGTGCATGTGTGTGTGTGTATTATAATATATACACAATTTTTTAATGGCCATTTCCCCTGATTTCAGAAAACACTGTTTCCAGACCCTGAGATGTCCATATATTATGGTTAAGTCACTTCTTTAAGAGTTAACTGCTTGAATTCCCTTATCATGTAGTCATATGTACTACTTTTCTATCTTCAAATGCAATTAAAAGTGCCCTTCGGGTGTTCCAACTTTTAATCATTCTGTGTGCGGATCTCTCCCACAGCTCTGAAGGGCTTTCTCTGCCTCCTCTCAGATGGGGCCTTTCTAGAAGGAGGAGAAGGAGGAGCAGGAAGAGCAGCTGCAGGAGGAGCAGGTGGGGCAAGAGAAAGAGGAGAAAAGGCGAAGCCAGAAAGAGGCTGAAAGCTTTGTTTCAGTGGCCATGTCCCTGGGGGGCTCCAAGGCACTGTCCTCCGGGGCTACACCAAGGCCCAGCTCTCAGCACATGGAGGTGTGGCACAGCATCCTGCAGACCCAAGTGTGGGAAAGCATTGCCACTTAGACTGGCTTTGGCATCTTTGGCACTGGTGGATTTGTGGCTGTAAAGGGGGGATAAGCACACCTCTTACCTCGTGATGCAGGGAACCTACAGAAACCCCCCTAACTACTCAGAGCAATAGCTTGAGCGGTGTCTGGACAGTCCTTGAAGACTGATGGTCCCTGAACCAGAGCCACATCACAGCACTCTGCTGGTGACTCCAAACTGCCTGTGACATGAGCTCTTCTAGCCTTTGACCAGCAGCCACTGGCCACATGAGTTTGATAACCTCTGAACTTTTCTGCCCCTCAACCAAGGGGATGAGTGCATGGGTCACATCAACTTGGATGTCCCCAAAATGTCCAACTGTATTACCTTTAAAGTTCTTGCTTTCACTTTCTGGACCTACACAGCTCAGGAGCAAGCAGTGTGCAAGCCTGCTGTGGCCTGTGGACCACACGGGAACAGCACACCTCATGCCGCATGTCCTGGAGAATCTATAGCATGCTGGCATTGCGAGAGGAACAGGAGATTGGCTAGGGTGGTCTTCACCTCCCCAGAACTTGGGGGTTTTGTTGCTGCTTTGTCTGAATGCAGGATGTGGTCTGGCTGGGCCCCAGCCTGTCCAGGTCGGTCATAACTGTGGCCCATCTCAGTCTCTGAGCAGGGATTCCTCATCCATCCTTAGGCCTATGGTGGCCTTGAGGTGGGAAAGGGGGCTAGATTGCAATCCCTTCTCCTGCCCTAAGATTAAGGGAACTATTTCACCGGGAGCCAAAGCCTTACAAAAATAAGAAACAAAAAACCCTGGGCAGGATTCCAAATGCTGACGCCGGTCACACTGCCTCTCCTGGAGGCCACTTCATGTCCTTCTGTTGGGGGTCATTTTCCAAAGTTAATTGCCCAATTCTTCAAGGCATTCGACGACGCTCTTGTCGCTATCAGTGGCAGTGACACGCAGGGACCAGTGTTCTTTAAAGCATAACAATAACAACAAAAATCTTCATTCACTTGGGAAATTAAAGTGCAGGATCAAAAACCATGACTGTGAAACCCAAATGCTTTCACTTCTAGTTGACGGTACCACTTACCTGAAGGGTTAGACTTATTTAACAATAACAACACCGAACAGTCTATAGGTGGCATTGAAAAACCCAACAATAATCACTCCATGTTTGTGATATCAGCTGTACTCAGGAGGGGCGCCAAATACACGGCACGCGCCAGGCTCCTTCCTGCCGCCCTACTTCATTAATCCATCATTTTTCTTTTCTCTCATCTTCCATATGGTTTTAGAATCTCAGCCTAGAATTCACGGCCATGACCAATATGCAGAAGATGACAAGTTTTGGTTTTCTGGAGTGGTAATTCAGATAGTGGTAATGTAAAAGTATTCTTCACATGCATCATCATTTTAACCCTCACCTGCGATGCAGTTACTGTGACTTGCAAAGGACATAATCATTTACATATGCAAAAATTGGGGCTCTGACAAATTAAGTCCTTTGATTAATATTATACAAAAGAATAAGCCAGATGCCTCGTAATCCCAGCTTCTCAGGAGGTTGAGGGAGGAGGATTGCAAATTTGAGGCCAGCCTCAGCCACCTGGTAAGACCCCATCCACCTCAAAATAAAAAATAAAAAGATCTGGGGATGTCACTCAGTGATAAAACGCCCCTGAGTTCAATCCCTAACATCACAAAACAAAACAAAATAGCAACAGCGGAAGTTGAACCTTGACCTGCTGCCCTCAATAGTGCTGGAAGAGTATTTATTGTGCTCCTTCTGTGTGCCAGGTTCTTATAGACTATCATTCATCTAATCCTCATGGCAACCTGTAAGATATATTATTCTTCCCAGTTTTCAGATGGGAAAAGTGGGGCTTAGGAAATGCTAGCTCCTTGCTCAAGGCCAGGTAGGTAGCAAGGGGGAGAGTCAGGATTTGCATCTACATTTCTCTGAGTCCACATGACCTCTAAGGTTCAGCCTTCAACTTTCAGGAAGCATTGCTAAGGAGGGACATTGTAAAAGTGTCTAGAAGAATGGCATTAATGACAACTTGAACCTGGCTTCAACACCCAGCATTGGGGAAATGATTCAAAAGCACTGTTACAGCACCACACTGGAATATTTGCAGCTGTTAAAAGCAGTTAATATGATGACTGTGTAGAATCAGGCAAGTGTTTATCAAATAACATTAAGAAATCATATGCAACCTGATTGCATTTATGCAGAAATTATGCATATAGATGGGTAAAGAATAAGAGAACAAAAAATATCTTTTGGTTGACATTCAGGATAATAAGACGTTTTAAAGTTGTGTTAAACATAATGCTAAAAATATCTCCAAAAAGTATATGTATCCCAGAAAATCTGGCCAAAGGAAATAGACAAAAATAATTACCCAATAAAAATTTCGCCATCAAGACTTGAAAGAATGCATTTCCAAAATAGTGAAAAGGGCATAATGACATTTACAGTAAAAACTAAACACTGACTAAGAGTTAGTAGAAATGCTGCTAGGATAAAAGTCTGACTTGGAAACTTAGTGCATTTAAATGGGAATTTTGCACCTCGGGGGAGCCCTGTTGGCCCCACACTGCTTCCTTTGATTTTCTCACTGTGGTTCTCTCTTTCACACCTTAGATTTCATGGTGAAGTTCTAGGTTGTCACTTTGAAAATGAACCAGTTTTTTGTGGCATTCAAAATCAACCCTTCCATTTACCAAACTACCCATCTGCCAATCATTCACTCAAGAGACACTGGGTGCTAACATGTCTTCACATCCTGAGACCCTGGGGCAGGAGACATATGAGTGCAGGACAATCCTTATATGGAACTTGCCAAGAACAAACAGGAGACTATGAGTGCTAAACTCTGGAAATCCTGCGGGGGTGCACCTACCCACTCTGGGAGTTGGGGAGAGATTCTCCTGGGTGATGGATGGATGAGTCCTGTAAGAGGATCTAGCCTGGGAAAATAAGATGGGAAGAGATGAGTAGAAGCCATACTGTGAGAAGATATGGAAGTGAGACAGCATGACCAGAGTCGATGGGCTGCAGGTGGCACATGTGCCACTGGATGGAAAGCAGGCTGAGCTAGTGGGGTGAGGCTGAATGACAGGACTGAAGTGCCCTGGTAAGCAGGCATGGTGAGGCACAACAATTGACCAGCAGCACTGAAAACTGCAAACACATCAAATTATGGCCATTGACAAGGATCGGGTATCCTCATGGCTATCAGGACAGGAAACAAATTCTGGACTGACATGAGGGCTCTGGCTGAGGTTGGATGGTGGGAATTGGACACAGACCTGCTTGCACCAGAATCTTACCCTCCAGGAGGAGGGGAATGTGTGTTGGCCAGTCCTGCAGGCACTCCGTCCCATTCCTCTTGTACCTAGGCCATCCAAAGATCTCTTCACTTGTTCACTGACATAAAATTCAAAAACAAAAGCAGACTACCCCAAATCCTCAAGGAGGTGGAGAATGTGAAAATGAGGTTGTCCCTGCAGCATTCTGACCATGCAGGGAACAGGGACATGCACTCGGTTGTTATGGGAGATAAATGGAAATCAAAATGGCGCATTCCACTAATGGCCATGGTGGAAGTTGCTGGTGGTCTCCTTTAAAAGCTCAAGGACATGATTTTGGTATGGCCTACCCTTCCTCTCTTTTTGGCAATTGGAAGCAAAATTGACATGCCTTATTTCTTAATTTTAAAATCTTATTCTTTAAAGCTATTTAAAGCAAACACAATTATTGCATACACATGAAAGAATTTCATATGAGAAATCTGAAAGGACGGCAGCTTCAAACGCTGCCTTGGAAGGGGCTTTCACTTTCACTTGGAGGAAAGGCAGGAAAGGAAGAAAGAAGGATGAGACCCGGGGCTGCTGCCGTGACTCGGGAGCTCTTAGCACACACTCTGCAGGCAGCGGAATCCAATCAACAGCCTGCCCTGCCTACGGAGAGGACAGAGACCCTAGTGCACATGTTGTTAGGTAAAGGAAGTTCTACATGCATTTATCTCCTTAGAACCCAGAGAAGGTTATGTTGTACCCCATTTTCCAGATGAGAAAACAGATTCAGGGAGATCAAGTAACTTGCCCAGCGTCACACAGTTAGTCAGGGGATGCTCTCAGACACCTACTCTTATGTAACCCCCAAGCCCAAGCCACAGCAAGAGACTGCTTCCTCTGACCACACTCTGTTGTCACTGAAACAAAATTTCCAGAATTATACCATTTGGTGAGGCTGCACAGTTTTTATCCAAAAAACACCTACCTGCTGCAGTACCTAAAGCAAACTTGAAATTTATATTTCAGTCATGAAAAATTCCTAGAGTTCCCCACACCATCAACTCTGTCCATCTTTCCTGTCACTGCTCATGGTGACCTGTCTAGACTGGCTTCTGCCTATCTGCCTGGTGATCACCTCCTCATCTTTCAAAGACAACTCAAGGGCCATCTCCTCTAGGAGGCTTGCAGCCTCCCACATCCACCCCGGAACACCGTCTCCCTCCTCAGTGCCTGGAGGAAGATGGGTTCAAATCCCTACTCTGCTACTTGCCAATTTGGGGACCTTGGGAAGTTGTTTCTATGTACCTCAGTTTCCTCACCTACAAAATGGGACTAAAGTAGTCCCCACCTGCTAAGGCTGCTGTGAGGCTTTAAAGAGAATTCCTGCAAAACTCTCAGCAGCAGTGCCTGGGCATAGTAGGTGTCTCATCAATGTCAGCTATTGTGTGTGTCACTGTGCCTGGGACTCTATTCTCTCTCTTGAAGCGCATATTTGTTTCTCCTGGGCTAGGCAGTGCTCTCCCTGAGGGCAGCTACATGACATAAATCGGGTGTCTAAAACATGCTGTGACATGAGCAGTGCCTCATGGGCAAACAGCCCAGGGGGACGTCTCAATGCTGCACACAGCCTGCCTCAGTGCCCAGCACATGGAGCTTCCTCGTCCCCTGGTCGCTGGGTTGGATCCTTCATGAAATGCCGGGGATGGCAAGGGCTCACTCTATTCCAATAACTGTGACGAGGAACACCTTCCTGCATTCCTGGATCGCTGTTCCCGTTCTAAGTGTCCAGTTCCATCACCTGAGTATGTAGATTATTGAACAGCACCATTGTCCCATCGTGAAACAAGCCCCCGCCTCTCAGAGGCCACGAAGGCAGCCTCCAGGGGAGAGGGACTACATCTGGACAGAGTGCCATCCCACCTGGTCTGGTGTGACCTCCAGCCACAGCTCCACGGGACCCACCAGGTGGCCATCATCACACCTTAGCACAGCCCACCTCCAACTTCCCTGTGCTGGAAGTGACCAAGGGGACAGCAGGAGAACTGACAACCCAAATCAAATGTCAACAGCTGTTCTGTTGTCTCTTCGAAAGCATCAGGTCAACAGAGCCCCCTCAAAGTGCTGCTGGCAAGCATCTGAGTTCAGCTCCATCATCTGCATTCTGAACCCCGAGCCTGGCCTTCATCCTTCACCTGCTCCTTCCTCCCATGACAAGAGCCACGTGGGTCTGCTCTGCATAGTTCTGACTGCAGGTCAGGTGAGAATGATTGGGAATTTCATGGGAATAAATGAACTCATTTTGACAAGCCTAGATGACTGTAATTGCTTACTTTCTGCACCGCTTAATTCTGTTACATGTAAGAGACGGCATATTGAAATTTTAGATGTCTGTAGCATTGAAAATCTCAATCTCTATCCCTCTTTTACAAAGCAGAACACATCGATTTTCAAGATTCTTCCACTGATAAGAAGGCCTGGGTTTGCCACCATCCTGATTGGGCCTTCTATTCTGATATTGGGAATGGTTATGGAGACTCCTCATTAACCCTGTTTGAATGATGCACAGGTAACCTTCTGAGGTTGGTGGTGAAGGCCAGGTTCCTCAAATACACAGGGGAGGGTCAGAGGCTAGGACAGTTTCATCAGGAAATGCATTTGGTGACTGGTCAGTTGTCTAGATGATAAGGCCTAGAATCTTAAATCTCAGATCTAAACTGAAGAGATAAGCCTATAATTCTTGGTGACTGCTAACCTGGCCAGGTCTCACCACAGTACGCTATGCACTGACTTTGGACAAAGGGTTTGAGATACTGCTTGGTCATGACCGGCCTATGGCTGCCTTGGGGAGTTGTTGCTGGGAAGCATGGCTTCCATCCTGACCCCGCTCCTTGAGCCCCAGGATTCTTCTGTGGACATCAGAAGCCTTCAGCATTCCTCCCCATCTCACTGGGATGGTAGTTGGCCACCCCACAGCCCTACCTACATCCCGAGAGCACCACCTTACAACACAGGCCTCGATCTCCTCCAAGATGACGCCCAGCCCCTGGCTCACTTCTAGAGGCATGAGGTGGGCTCACAAAGAGGGTCCTGAGCCAGTCCACAGATGACCAAATGGATTACTCATGAGTGGAAAAAAAGAAAGAAGGAAGGCAGAGAAGAAGATAGATGCTGCCCCAGAGGGCATGAGTTGGGGGGATAACGGAGTATTAGGTAGAAACCCAGAGTGAGGGAGGACATCCAGACGCCAAGTCACTCCAGCACGGACAGAAATGGTGGGCACATGACCATCACCACCCAGGCGCTCTCAGTCCTCAGGCCTGCACCAAGCCCTGTGCATGATTGTCTGGTTTACTCCTTGCTTTAAACCATGCAAAGGGTTGACACTATTTTTGGCAAAGCAAATGAAGGGCCAAGGACAGAGGCTGACTCCCCAGTGAGGGCAGGAAAGACAAGGCCTAACAGCACCATCATCCTTAATTTCCTATTAACAAGGCAGCGATGCTGCAGTGAGCCCAGCACGTGGACTTTCCGACGAACTGCCTGGGTTCTAATCCCAGTTCTGCCTCTTGGTGTGTGAAGCCGAGTGACTTCTTCACTTACTCAACCTCTCTCTGCCTCGCTGTCTCGTGGAGATGGTGACCATGTGGTCCAGGACCTGGCAGGTGGTAAGCACAACACAGAAGTGTTGGCCTCCAGACGCTGCTCTAGATCACCCAGGACCAGGTTCACAGCTGGTAAGGCGTGCTACCCTCCTTCCTGCTTCTCACCCTTCTTGGAATGAAATCCAAGGGCTACAGGATGTGGAGACCAGGTGGGCCTTGACCACAGGGTGGAAGTGAACCATGAGAGGCAGGGGAGGGGAGGAGGAAGGAAATTTAGCATGTATCAATGTCCTTTTAAGACCACTAAACGATGTAACTAAGAATCTGTCCAAGATCTGACCAGAGGGTTGGTTAGTCACCAAGTCTGGGACAAACTCTAAAGTCCCAGATCCCTAGGGGGGTAAGCTGAGAACGCAAGTGGAACTTCTTCCATCTGCCTGAGAAGGGGCATCTTCAACTTTCACCTAAACCTCTCCAGGTCTCTGCAACATGAAACGCAGCGCTGTGGAGCAGCCTCTGGATTCTTGTGCAGAGAACAACGCTGCAGACCCTCACTCTCCAGGTCTGGCTGCCCACCCACACTGTGACAGCCAGCCCGCCACAGGGCTAGCACTGAATGTAGAGCCTGGAGGTTTGGGAGGTCATGGCCCCAATTTCCCTGGCAGGAGCACCTGCCTGTCCACCCATTCCCCTGGGCAGTCTGGTGGCCTCCTTCTGAGCAGAGACCAGGGGGCTGTTCACTGATTCAGCACTGTCAAAATGGCAGAGGAGTTGGGATGAACTGGCAGAGGGCATGGTGGATCCTGGCTCCTCCCAGGTCTGGATTTGGCTCCAGGGCATCTAGGCTGCACATGGACAGAATCTTCCCCCTTCTACCTAGGACAGGGACTCTGTCTTCTTCCTATTTAACCCTTTCAGAGGTTCCTCATCACCAAAGAACTCCCCTGGCCAGAAGCTCAGCCAGCCAGTTGCTCTGAGACCTGGCTCCTAACTAATTCTCCCTTTCACCCACCAGCTCCCACCACTCAGGCTTCTCATTCCAAATCCCAACATCATCAACCCATTTGCAATTCCATTCCCTGATACATGCTCATTTTCCCTGTCTGGTGGAAATATCCGTCTGTCCCCTTTATCTGCTTTACCTGATTCATTCTTTCACACTCAACTCTCACATCATCTTGCCCATGAATCCTTAACTGGCCGACTCCTCTCAGGTATCTGTTTGTTGTATTCCCCTAATTCCTTCTGGAGATTTCCATCATGGTGCCCACTACTGTCTGTGGTTCTTTCTCTTTGCATTCTGTCCCTCACAGTGACGCATTTCTATGCACTAGCATGACTCCTGTCTTTGCATCTTCAGTGTCTAGAAATTTGTGAGCAACTTGGAAGAATCTACCTAAACCATTCAGAAAGCAAGGATAGGCCTGGCCCAAGCATGTCAGCATTTCACAGATGCAAAATGATTGCACAGAGAGAATAGTGAATACAAAACGAACTTCACAAATCCGTGGCTCTAAGGACAAAGAGGCAACAGCATAAACTCAACGATGAGGTGGAGATGCAGAAGAGGAGAAATGCTCTCTGGCCAAGGAGTGCAACATCTCGGAGACAAAGATGTATGTGGGACACAGCTCTGCCTTGCCGTGAATTCTGGAAGAAATGCTTGCTTTGTAAATGAAGCCGCATCCTCCACTCGAAACCACCACCGTGACTCCATCTGAACAATTGGTGTGTTAGTGAACCTTTCTAGACCAAATAGAGAGGCTGGGAGTATCATCTGGGCAGGAAATTTTGCTTGAAACACTTAATTTTTCAAATAAAAACTATATTTAAATCCAAACCAGAAAAACCTGTTACATGTTATTCAGAGAGACACTGAGAAGCCTTAGAAATGTGTGTCACAGAACTGTGTTGAATTTCTTCAGGAGACCATACAGTCACTGTTACTCTCTCGGATGCCACGCTGATTCTCCTACGGTGGAGACACATCCTGGGGTGGATGCACAGAGGCAGTGAGCTTGACAGTAGCATGTTAGAAACCCAAGACAACCAGAGGGAGATAGCATTAAAGCATTTTGTGAAACAGAGACATTGCTAACTTTAAATAATTAATTCCAAGAGTCACACAAATGTACAGGGGAAGCTCAACCCTGACAAATTCTAGGTTTGATGCTTTGTTAATTAAGTCACATCCTCTGCTGAACACACACACACACACACACACACACACACACACTGTGGGACAGAACATGCATCTCTTAGTTCTAGATGCACAGAAATCTCAGAAGTACTCTGCAAACATTCAAATGGTCTTACCCTGAGGTAGTTGAGGGTGAAATTTGTTAGGCCCATCCTGGTGATGTTTTTGGACAGTTGATCCAGGACCTGAGGATCTTGTGCCTAAACAGAAAAAAATAAAAAAAAAAATCACATATTTTATCCCTGTGAGGTGGTCCCATGAAAATCTTAGACTGTGCGACTGCTGTTAAGAAATGCAATCTTGACACTGTCGATTTTTCTTGGAGGGACAGATTGCTGGAGACAATTTAATTTACATTTTGAAGACACTTGCATATAGCACTCAAGGACATTTTTGAATCAATTGTGCAAGACCAGGGAAAATCAAACTGCCTCAGATGCACACTCCGTCCTAGGGAGAAATGACGTTACTTTCTCTGCAAGAGGCCCTGGCGCTGTGTCTTCAGGCTGAGAGCCACTGAACCCTGCCAAGAGAATTCCAGGCCAGCGCCCTGAATCCAGGCGCCTCTGAACTTGAACTTGGCAGAGCTGTGCCTTTGTTTCCCACTGAGATAGTGGTGCTGTTTTTACAGCTCAGGGTTGAGAACTGTATTTGAAAACTTTGCAACTACTATGAAAAAGATATATGTGCAATATGGAGAGAAAGAGAGAGAGAGAGAGAAGAGGAGAGAAGAGGAGAGGAGAGAGGGAGAGACAGAAAGAAACACCTTCCTGTCAAGATGAGGCCAGAAATAACTATCCTTGACAATTTTCATCCTGCAGGACTTTAAGGGTAAGTTTCACATTTTCCAAAATGTGAGCCACATTTTAATATGGGATGTAAAGTACCATGGCCACCCCAAAATGTTATGTTTGGCCAGACAAAAAACGAAAATTCTTTCTGCATTCCATTTTAAAATGAGTCTCCCGGTTGGTGTGCTTGCTTTCTGCTTGTCTTGATTCTTACTTAGTATAAGCAAACTGACCTGCGCAGAGGGAGGCCTACGTACATAACCCTTTGTCTCCACATCTGCACCCATGACACCACCTCGGTTTTAGTAAAAGGATTTCAATTTATTCCCTTCTCTACTTACTTGTTCTTATAGTGATACTATCAATTGGATCTGTGTATGCAAATAGATTAGAAAGCACGGGAGAAAGCAGTTAGTGGGTATGAGCTTCGTGTCAATTCCTTGAAAGGCAGTCATTGTGGCGTTGTGACTCTGTTTATGGAACCTCTCTAGGAAGAGCTGGTTACATGGATGCATCTACACAGATGCATCAAATAGTCATGGCCAATATCAAGAGCTCACACTGCAGTCAGAAGACAGGACACTAATAAAGGAATAGAAGAATGTCTCTGTGCTAATGAAAACTGCCCAGTATTATTCTGAGTGTCTCACAGTTGTTAACTGGTAATTCTCAAGTTGGTTCTCTGAGGCACACTTTAGCACTGTACTCTTTGCAGACGAGGGATAGGAAGCACAGAGATGTCTTGTCATTTTCCCAAGGCCACACATGAACAGGAAGAAAGCCCTCTGTAGTCTCCATCTACCCGCTCCCACCACTGCATCTCTATTTTGAAAATAATCAGAGTGGATAATCCAGACTTGTTCAAGGACAGTGAAGAATGTGAACTGGGCTTTGAAAACTGAAGGACATGGAGGGTCAGAAAGGAGGTGCCACAGAAAAAGACCCAAGGGCAGTGGAGAAGACAGAGATTGTCTCACCAGTCAAGGCAAGGGCAGAGACCGGTTAACCGGTCAGTATAAGAGGGTGGAGGGCAAAAGCCTGGGGACAGACAGCTGGGCGATGTGGCTGGTTGGCATGGGCTTTGTAGACAACACCAACTGAGTTGAAACATTGGTTTTGCCACTTTGGGGCTGAAAAATATTGGCAAATTTATTGCGCTTCTCTGAGCCTCAGTTTTCTCACTTCTAAAATAGGAATGATAAGAACTTACCTTGCTAAGCAACTGTGAGAATAAAAATCATAATGTATATAAAACGTTTAGTGCAAGATCTGGCGGGGCAACACTCGTAAATGCTACCTACTGTTATTTTATTCTCTCACTCATGGTTTAGAAATCAGGTTCATTAACTCTGATTCTGTTCCAAAGGTTTTTCATGGAAGCTGCTGCTTTATGCACTAGAGAGAAGGAACTCACGTCAGCCAATGCACTGATTCCTTCTTCAGGGATCGCACCTGGCCATTTCCTACTTACCTTGCAAACAGATCTGTAGAGGGGCATCAAATCTACACTTGACCTAGTAGGTGCTCAATAAAGTTGATATGATTTGTGGCCAGATGAAACCAAGAGAACCCCAGATATTCCACTCAAATCCAGCACCATGTTTAGGGAGGACCGATTCCTATTGACACAGACCTAAAGGTACAGGAGTCTGGCATCTCAGCAGATGGTTTTAATCAGAGCTGGAAACTGCTCCTGTTTCATTTCACTCCCCTGTTATATATAACAGGTTTATTAGCCCAGGCAGAGCCCTACTTGATAATGACCGAACGGAATTTAAGAAAAGCACAAACCATTTATTGAGGTAACTTCAATTTGGAGTTTAAAATAATAAAGTATTTCAAATAGTCTCAAAATAATAAAGTACTAAAAATAGTCTCACAAAGCCCCAAACTTGGAAACAAAGGAAGCAAAAAATGGGCTTGTGGTTTAAAACGGTTGAGAGCAAAACTCAATATTTAAAGTTAATTACCTAAAGTGTGATGACTACTGGGTTTTTTTTTTTTTTTTCACACATACGGGGAGAGAGAGAGAGAGAGAGAGACAGAGACAGAGAGAGACAGAGAGGGAAAGAGAGAAAAGTAAGTTTTACCACTAGAGAAAAATGGAGTGCGATAAAAAGCAAAGAAAGTAAAATAGAAATTAAATTACTTACATGCATGGCTAGAATGCTTCTCGGGACTAACTCTCTATATTGTCTAATGGTAAAGTGCCATGTTTTTATTCTCATGAGATCATCAAAGGTGAACTCCAAGATCAGCCTGCCTTCTGTGCACACCTAAAAGGAAGAAAAACACTCATTTGCCATGCAGTTTTAAAACTCACTGGGCTTCTCAACATGGTGCCCCTAACTGTCCTTGGGTGTTACTGGTTCTTGGCAGAAAGACTTGATATAAGTGGTTCACCCACAGCACACGGGCATAATCATCAGCTCCAGATCTATGGGTTGAGAAGACAGCACAGCTGCTTACTAGCCATGAGGTGCCGAAATCTTCATTACGGCTACTGATGCCATGAGCCTCCATTTCTCCTTCTGCATACATGGTGATAAAACCCATCCCATCGGGACGTTGGGTCAAAAATGCCCAGCACACAGTGCACCTCCAGGACTGTCCTCTCTCACTTCCCGCCTCCCCTCTCATTCATTACTCTTCCTTAGTGGGAGCTTTTCTCCCCGGAGACAGGAGTGGTGGTAGTATATTGATCCTGTTGAAATAGTTACAACTCATTAATCAGTCTTCGGGCTGACTGATAGTACAGTCCCAAACAGTGGTTGGAGGATTTAAAGTTTTACTCATTCTTGAACTTCGGGAAAATCAAATATATCCCCTAAATTCTACTTTCCTTATCTATAAAAAGAGATAACAATATGCTTAGGGAGGAGAGTGAGAAAATACAATGAAGGAAATTACGCATGTGCATTGCCAAGTACAATGGCTATGAATCACACCTGAAAATCACACAGAAAACCCAAGAGAGAGCCGGACCCTCCACCTGCTGTCCTGAGGTGCTGGCTGAGTGGTAGGAGTTCCCGGGACTTATAGGAGTTGGGTCTCTGTTGGGAGCAGCTGGACCTCTACCCTCACTTTTAGACCTCCACCCACTTTCCAGATTCCACCAGAGCCCCTTCAATTATATCTGTTTTAATACATAGGACTTCTGATCAAAATTTATTTGGAGAGAGATTTCCTAGACAAACACAAATACACAACACTCTGGAAACTTTTCAAAACACATTTATAAGTAAATAAATAGTAACCAAATAGAGGCAATGAGTATTACTACAACTGGAGTCCACAAAGATGGTTAATAATTTATATTATAGCAACCTTTTATGAAATATTACTGACCAATTTCCTTGTTGGGAATGCAATACAAAATGTCACCACTTATAGAGTTACAGCTATGTCCTCAGTACTGGGTTGGGTGCTTTCCATACACTCTGACTGAAGGTTATATTTCCTTTAAACAAGCCAAATATAGTACAGAATCACCACCAAGTGCTAATAGGACACTGCTCAGGAAAGACGATATGAACTTCTGCCACCTTTCTATCAAAGATCTCAGAGAAACTGTAAGATAATTATTGATAAGCTGGGTGAAGACCTCTACCTCAGATCCAATTAGCAGGATCTGTGGGTAATTCCAGGAATTTGGGCACCTGCCCTAAAAGTCTGGGGTCAAGTCATCTTCTGAGGCCTGTTTCTGACTTCTTAGCCATCAGGGCTAAGCGCACAGGAATGGCAAACACCCCGGTGTCCCAGAACCCTTCCCTGAGAGCAGCCTCTGCACTGGGATTCATTTGCCAAGGTTTTCCAAGGAGTTGTGTGGAGATTAAGCCACATGGTTCTCCCTGGGTGTTAGTGTGACAGAAGCCACCCGCGGTGACAACTTTAACAGAAGAGGGATACCTCCAGCCAGCCATCAGCAGCAGAATGTCCGGACAACGTGGGACAGGGATGTTTGGAGCTATAATCCTCTTCTTAAAGAGAGGGGATTATTGGATATTTAAACAAATATTACCCCAGTTAAATGTCAGGCTTTTTTATTACCTAATCTATTTGTTTTGTGTTTATGAACCACAAACTCCGGCAGGCAGAGCTTTGGTTTCCTTCTACTGGAGCAGAATTCTCTAATGGGAAGGCATGTATGCAGCCCTGCTGATGGATTATTCAATTGGAGCGTCTGGAAGGTCAAGCTAAATTTGTTCTTTGCACTGTGACATAGCAAGCCAGTTGGGGACCTCTCCTGCAGTCAAACGGTCATGGGCCTACCAAATGGAAAATTGCTACAAGCCTTGGGCTCCTTCTCTTTTAGTCCAAACCAAGGAGCCAGCTTTACCCAGGACATACAATGGGCAGGATGGAAATCCTTAGAGTGCAATCTGAGATGACTGTTGTGCGTGTGTGTTTAAGAAAAATTAAATGACTTCCTTGAATGAAAGAATGGAGGAGAATTTTGGTCACTGTTCGCATCCCCCACGTAATTACCCACAGCTTCATTCCAGGTCCTAGGCAGCTCTCTGCTTTCATAATGGAAGTTAAATGAAACCAGAGGCTTTGTGATTTGTTTTATATGCAACATTCAGGAAACGGAATAGAAGCACATATGAAAAAATATATGTATCCCTTGCTCGGAAATGGTAAAAAAAAATGGGCATATCCTATGAAGGGAAATTAATATCTTTTCTCTTCAAACAAATATTCTGTGCGTTACTCTTAATCAATACAATTAATGTAGCTTTTATCTAAAGTTGGCCTTTTTTTAAAAAAAAGCTGCCTTTCCCTTGGAATCCAAAATCAAAAGGGTCCCCAATTAAGAAAACATTTTCTGTTGTGCTGAATTCATGTTACCGTACTGTGAGCTCTGACATTTTGTTTCTGTGGTAACCAAAATCAGCTGATTAGTTGGCATGGCAACAGAAAAGATGTAATCCCAGCAGACACACTCTAATCAATGCCCCCAGCACAGATGGTCTCCGGAGGATCAACAAGAAAGAAGCTGGCAGGCATTCAGCGGATCACGTGCTACCTTGAGACTAGGCCAGAACAAGAGAACTAAAAAAGAACATTTCTCAAACTAACCGGTAGCTTTTTAACCCTTTTCTTTCTTTGACTAATTGTAAAGCAACGGGGAGCTGACCATGTAGTTGTATAATACGCGTCTCATGTTGCCGTGATGAAATAAAGTGTGCTTTTTAGGTGGGAGTGCTTACTTAATTTCCTCACTCTTTATGCTTGAACAGCATGCCTGGAATAGTGCTTTTAGATAAACGATTGCATAAAGCTCTTTGTATTTTACTTAGAGATCCTGAGTGTATAAATGCACATTAAAGCAATATGATCATTGCTATTACAATTTGGCAAAAGTCAGAAGAAGAGCAGAAATTCTGGAGAATTAAGTGGTATGCTGGCTCAGGTAAGAAGATGAGCTGTCAAAGACATTAGGGGGTGTTCATGTAGGACAACTGGCTGGCCACTTTCAGAGTGCTGTTTTTACGGGAGTAAATAATTTCACAATAAATAACTGAAAACAGAGAAAACACCTCCCTATGTTCACAGAGGTGATAAAGTTGTCTGATATGGCTGTGACTATTGTCTCAGTTTGCAAAACCTAAAGCTATCCAAGAATGTCACCAACATTCAGCATCTGCCACTGTTCATAGTCTCAAATTTAAATGTAACTCAGGGGTCTTTGATTCCAAAAAGCTTGATGCCTGCTCTTCTGATTATTAAGCCTTGTTTTCTATTTGATTCAAAATTGGAAACATAAAAGAAAGTCTCTATAATGTGTGTTTTAAAATTCTAATTACATATTTATCCATAATCTATAATGTTCCTGGTATCAGGAAATTGCAAAATGCTCACTATACCCCTGAGGAATGTTTAATATTACTGTTGATTAGGACTGCGGCTGGATTTTTGATTCACTAGTTGACCAAATTTTCATAAAAGCAACCAAGAACCACCGGGTCAAATGCTATTTGGGGAATGAGAGTTTATCAATAGTCTAAATTAGAGCAATGTGATGCTGCTCACGGATCCATAATGTGCCAGGTACTAATAGCAAAAAAATAAACACTGGATTCCCAGGTTTTTCTTGGTGATACTGAAAGGTCATTAGCCTACTGTTTTACTCTGAGTAGCCATGGCATTTATTATATGAGGACGAGTTGTTTTTAATTAATATAAGAGCAAAAGAAAAATTGGGAAGATCCTTTGGGTAGTGCAACAATCTCGAAGTCACCAAGGAGAAGGAAGGAAGGAAAGACAATAAATGAATCTTTATCAAATTTCCTACAAATAAGTATGTATAACTAGCACTTGAACTAGGTGCCTGTAACTATCTCCATGTGGCGTTGTTCATGACGGCAGGGAAATATTCACTACAGGAGTGACAGACAAGCCGCCCTGGAGTGGAGTAAGGTGGGTGGTCCCAATAATTGATGCTTGGGGCCAAGGGAGCTGCGTTCAGGGGAGCACTCGGATCTTGCTGCCTTTGGATGCCTGAACAAATCACTCAACAGTCGGGAGGGGAGGGATTCCAGGAAAAGAAAGAATGCAACTGAGGAAAACCTCCGTGTCTCGATGGGAAGGAAACAAGCACTTTCCCAATTCATCCGAAGAATGTGCATCTTTTGATCTAAAACAAGTCTGAGATGTTCAGCGCATGCCTTCAGAGCAATGAACTGTGTTCATTTATACGAAAGTTTTGGCCCGAGAAAGAAAGAGATTGAGTAAATACATAAAAGAGTTGCTACAAAATGCACTTTTATTTTCAATGGCTACAGATGTTAGAAGTTGCTCCTTCATTAAGGCAAAGCCTTATTTAATTACCAGGGATTATTTTTGTCCCTTAAAGCATAAGGGCGGGTATGTTTTTCTTGAATAGCCTAAAGGTAACATTAAGCTGAGAGAGAGAGAGAGAGAGAGAGAGAGAGAGAGAGAGAGAGAGAGCTGAGAGTGAGGCAGCAGAAGCAGACTTTGCCTCTGCAATGGAGAGATTTTGGAACTGGAGCTGAATGGAGATTCCCATGGAATCTGCAGGAAGTAAGAGACCTGGGCGGAAGACCCCATCACCCAGGTGGCCACTCCTTTCTGTATAGCAAGTTCCTCCCAGCAGGGTCTTCAGCAGTGGATGTGGAGTTTCTTTGTCTCTGAGACACAACTTTCCTCTCTGCCCAGCTCTTCAAACAGGAAGAAAGAGAGAACCCTGCCCTGTCCCATGTTTAAAACGTCTACTGTCAAAATCAGGGCACCATACAAAAGTGGCGTTCCACCTCTTACTTTTGCATTTCAAAATGAAGTCTGTAAAAATAAAAAAATGAATAAATAAATAAAAATAAGAATAAACCATTTCCTTTGCTGTGGGCACCAGCCTGGGCACCGGAAAGATTAAACCATGCCACTAAGATCAGTGAATAAATAAGAAACATTGTATTTTCACTCTTGCTGCGAAGCTGCCTAAGTAACAAACACGTCTTCAGTTTTACGGTTTGGTAATTAACCCTGATGATTCAATGTCTTTTAACTCGAAAGAAAGGCTTGTTGTCATGTGCGTTTTGTACTAAGAGGACCGTGGCTGTCATTAGTACCAGAAATTAGTTTTACATGGAGTCTCGATCCAAATGCAGGAAACCAGTGTTCCTTCAAATGAATTTCTGTCGGGCTGGGGGTGTGACTCCGTGGTTGAGTGTGTGCTCACAGGCGTGAGGCCCTGGATCAAACCCCAGCACCCCAAAATGAATGAATAAATAAAATAATTTGCCAGATTCTTAGAGTAAATATTTGCACTTACTAATTTTTCTATTAGAGAGAGGATATTAAGGGTATCTGTAGTGTTCCAGAAGGGTCTTGGTGAGGAAGGATGGTCCATGCCAATTTTCTGTATAGGGCACAGATCATGGGGGTAAAATGTACAGAAGATGAGGCTGAATCAATCTCTCTCTCTCTCTCTCTCTCTCTCTCTTTTTGCACCAGGATTGAACCCAGGGACACTTTACCACTGAGCCACATCCCCAGCCTTTTTTATTTTTTTATTTTTTGAGTTGCTTAGGCCCTTGCTAAGTTGCTGAGACTGGCTTCAACTCGAGATCCTCCTGCCTCGGCCTCCAGAACCACTGAGATCACAGGGGTGAGCCACTCTCCACTCTGTCTCTTCTATTTGTCACCTCACGTCCTTCACAGGTTGCCTCACCCAGGGCAGCCCTGGACTTCCCCTCCTGTCTTTCTCTTTCACTCTTAACAGCTACTCTGTCTCCACAGTGCCCAGCTGCTGGGCAGCTCATTAGATGCACTTACCAACCACAGAACTCTTAAAAAATTGGGGGAAAAAGCCTTTAAAGACTGAATTCCCTACTTTCATTCACTATATATTTTTGTGTTTATACTCTGCACATCACAGTTTGGTTGTGGTTACAAGTTTTTTTTTTTTTTCCTGTTTGTTAACATTTGAATTCAGCTTCATTTGTTCATTTTTAAATAATACGGTACAAAAACTGCCTTTGTCATGGAGTCGAGGGTGTCTGAGAGATGAGAAATCAGCTCAAAGTTCCAGAAGAAATGACCATCAGTACCCTTGATTCACTCAGAGAAGAAGAGGCGGGAGTGCTCCGACTTGGCGCGTACCTTGGTGAACATGGGCTTCCCATGCTGGGTGACCATGGCGCACTGGTCGCAGTCCACCGTGATGGATGAGTTGTGGTAGGACTCTTTCGAGTGTTTGAGAATGTAGTACAGGTCGGTCACCCCTCCTTCGAACACAGTGCTAAAGTAACGGGGGATGAGGGTCCTGCCGATGGCTGGAGAGAAACAGAGAGAGACAGGCTGTTAATGGGAACAACTCGCAAGTCCCAGGAGTCCCAACCACTGCCACCCATGGTTGGATGCGAGTCACCTCCGGAAACCACACCAGGAGGCGATTTTTCTTGATCAACAGTCACAACCTGGACTCATAAAACACAATCCCCAACTATTCAGCGAAAGTGTGGACTGCCCTCTCTCCAGGTTTGTACTCACTAAAACCCAGTAAAATAAGAGTTAATAGTTTTAAAATAAGGAGAGGGGGGTGCACTTACTACTTTGGATCTTGCATATACTTTTTAAAAAATTTGTTCTTTTTAGATATACATGAAAGTAGAGTGTATTTTAACGTATGATACATACATGGAATACATCTTATTCTAATTAGGATTCCATTCTTGTGATCATTAGTACCTTTTAATTCACTCAGAGAAGGAAAAGCAAACATGATTCACTGTGTTGTATTCATATATGAACACAGGAAAATTATGTCCCATTCATTCCACTGTCTTTCCTATTCCCCTCCCCCTCCCTTCCCTTTATTCCCCTTTGTCTAATCCAATGAACTTCTATTCTTCTCCTCCCCCTCCCCCTTATTGTGGGTTAGCTTCCATGTATCAGAAAGAACATTTGATCTTTGGTTTGGGGTATTGGCTTATTTCACTTAGCAGGATAGTCTCCAGATCCATCCATTTACCGGCAAAAGTCACAAAGCCATTCTTTTTTATGATTGAGTAATATTCCATTGTGTATATGTTCCATATTTTCTTTATCCATTACCTGTTGTAGGGCACTTAGGTTGGTTCTATAGTTTAGCTATTGTGAATTGAGCTGCTATAAGCATTGTATTTTTAAGTGAACCCATTTTCAACAAATAGGATCAATCCACCCTACTTGGGTTTTTCAATGTATCATACAGACCAATTACCCAAGGATGTTTTGTGTATTATTAGCAGTAATAATGTAAAGTTTCATGCCACCATGCTTTGAAGTTTGGGAAGTATTCTGGCATTTTTCTCATTGGATCTTCAGAACAACACCAAGAGAGTATAGGGTTGAGACCAAAAACAACAACAACAACAAAAAATTACTATGGGAAAAAAAAAAAAAAGGAGTCTGACTGCTTCTCAGTCACATGACCTGCAAGCAGGTATCTGGGGTCTCTAACTCCATATCTGCAAACACCAAAGCATCTGCTCTTTCCAACACTGTTTCAAGCCACTGTAAAGAATGGAAATCCAGTCGGGGTCTCCCTGTACTCAGAAATGCAGAACTGTGCAAATGCTGATTTTTCTATCTGCTTTTGAGCTGGATAAAATCTCTCTCTAGACTAAAGCGCCCATTTTAAGAGAACTCGATACCTTCCACTTGGTCTAAATTGGCCTCTTTCACTCCACGTGTCTGCCACAGTCCTATTTTAATGTGAGCGGTTGCGTAAGGAGCTGGGCCACTCTGATAGAGGGTGCTTAGAAAGCCATGCCGGGCAGGGATCTGAAATCCTCTTACACTGGAAATCCCAACTCAGAAAATCAGGAATTTTGCTTGTGTGCAGATTTCAAGGCAAAGTCCTGAAAGTACTCTCAAGCAACCCAAGGTTTTTAATAAATCTTTTACAGTCACTATATAAAATATTCCCCAAAGACAAAAAATATTTAAGATAAACTACCAAAGAGAGCTTTAGCTCAGAAAGATCACCCAATTGCCACCTAATGTATTAAAATATTTAATTTCATTTTGAAAGAATCAGTGTTAATCCATTCCATAAGGATCTATAGCTCTTTTGTACAGGGACTTGGAAGAAAATAAGTATAAAGAGAATATCCTGCCAAAATGTTTTCTGAAGTGATCTTTAAAGAGTCCCAATATGGATGGTAAGTCTCTGAATAATTTATATGGTTGTTATTGCTTCATATTCGCCTCAGGTAAAATCAATCAACAAGTGTGTGCTAAATATGCCAGGATCTTGGGTTATTCCATCCCAAATAATTCTTCTACGTACAGTTCCCAAATACTTTTTAATCTCCAACACTATCTGGTGAATTTCTGAATATAAAATTCAAATGAGAGTAATCTGAGTGCACCATGCCGTACTTCAACATGTGCTCAGCTAATATTGCAGAGAAAACTATGTCATCTTAAAACCTTATTGTTCTTCACTAAACAGATAAAATTAATTGAATGCATTTCAAATATTCTAACTTAAAGCTAATTACCATAAATCAGTTCAAGTAATTTGACAATTCGAGATCTGTACTGTTAAGAATAAATATAAATCATAAAAATGTGGTGAAGATATTTCAGTCCACATCCAAGGACTTGTCACATTATAAAGGGCATGGCAAGCAACCTGGTAAGTGACACTGGAGTTTATTCATCAAGAATCCTGCGTATTTTAATTCCTTTGTAGTGCTGTTTTCCAAATATCATCATCATTTCCATTCACAGTACAAGACAAATTGAAAGGAAAACAAGTTTTAGATTCCTTCATTTTAAACCTCAATTTGTAATTACTTCCCCACTCCAGAAAATATACAAATTGTATAGTAAATATACTTAGCTTTGCTTCAGCAATTGCTAACACTCCTGGAAGAGAATGTCATGGACACTGGGATGTGTTTCCAGTTCCATTTCCTTGAAGGGTCTGCCCTATCCTTTTCCCCGTGTTCTATTTGGGCACCTGGTCACAAAGCTCCACTATCCACTGTGGTAAGATGCTATTCTGGTGGCCCTGATGGATCACGGCAGTGCTATCCGTGCCTGTGTACCTATTCTCCGCTCCTTCTATCTTGCTGGGTCCTGTGACCTGCTTCAATTAACAGAACATGGCACAACCACTTGGGAGCTGCACCTTAAGAAGACCTGGAGGCTCCCCCAGGGTCTTGGGAAGAAATCCGCTACTCTGTGAAAAGCCCGGCAACGCTAATGTCGCCACAAGGAGAGAAGTCCAACTCAGCAGGAGGAGTAGGTGTGGGAAGGAGAAGAGTCTCCCTCCCAGCCACAGTCCCTGCTGAGCTGAATTCAGGATTCAGAAAATATTGGTAAGGAGTTCGAAATCACAAGTCCATTTTTTAAAACTTCAATGGTGATCACATTGTTTGCCATTAAGATTCTTAATTCTTAAGATAGAAGGGAGACCGGCACAAAAATCTACATTCGTGCTTTTAGCATTTACCCTGGGGCATGTTCAGAATATTTTCCTGAAAGAAAGAGGCCACCAAAACCTTGTGACTCATGGACATAGAAAAGCCTGCACTCAGAGAAAGCAAAGCAGAGAGGCAATTTTAGCGGACTGATTTGGGCTCTGACCCAGGGGGAATGAAGGTCAGCTCCCTGCTCAGAAGCCAGACTTATGGGACAAGTGCTCTTCTCCTTTTCATGACTTTAGGCTCTTCTGGTCAGATTTTTGTCATCTGTAAACAGAGGAAGCCAGATCATGCTGTCCTGGTCCAGTGCGGAACAGGTAGCAAACATGGATAGAGAATGAAGAGATGCACCAAACTGATCACCTGCCAGAGATCTCAGTCTTTTTTGTGCGACACACTGTGTTAGAAGCTACAGGAGATAAAAGGGGGTGTCAGAGAACACATCAGTTTCCTATTGCTGCTCTAACAAATTACTACAATCTTGGTGGCTTAAAACAACCCAAATGTATTATCGTCTGGTTCCAACAATCAGACGTGGGTCTTGCTGAGCTAATACCATGGTGTCAGCGGGGCTGAATTCCCTTCCCAAGGCCGCCCGGGAGAAGTGGGTTTCCTGTTTTCCCTGGCATCTAGAGGCTGCTGTGTTCCTGGTCTGTGGCTCTTTCCCCTCTTCAAAATCAGCAGCAACAGGTGGGGCCTGCAAGGAATCTCTTTCACCTCCTTTTCTGCCTCCCTCTTCCACACCGGGACCCTTATGATTGCACCAGATCCACCCAGACATTGCAGGATAATCTCCCACCTCAAAGTCTTGAATTTAATCAGATCTGCAAAACTTTTTAGTCATGTAAGATAGCATCCATAGAAACGAGGAACTGGGATATGAACCTTGTTGAGGGGCCATTATTCTGCCTACCACCATGGAGAGTGTACTTGCCAAGAACTTCTGTCGTGCAAAGGAGAGAGTAAAAAATGTAACCAACACACACACTTTGCACACGCACACACACACACTCACAGGTACACACACAGAGCATAACATGTCAATAATGTGCAATGAATGGGACAGAGAACCAGAGCAAAATCCCATGTACTTGAGGAAATCAGTCTTGCTCATCCCTCAGTTTCTTCTATAAACACTTGCTGAGCCTGGAGCAGGTAAAAGCTCCTTTGTAGGTACTGAGAGCACGAAGGTGGATTTTTGTCCCTGTCTTTCAAACTCCGTCTGTAATACAATGTGAGAATTCATCATGTTTAAAAAAATGGATTTGTGATTTTGAACTCTCAATCAATATCTTCTGAATCCTGAATCCAATATATAATATTATTTTTGAAGCACCGCGACCACAAAAACACATTCTTTTGAAGGAAACCTTGCAACCTCATGGAGCAGTCTAATATAAATGGCTTCAAATCTGGGAACATTTCATATTTAGATTTAGTGATCTCCAAATTCATCAGCCACATCACTTTGAATCTATTTAGATTCACTTGCATATGTTAAATTTATACTTTACATTTGTACTTTAATTCCTGGAATCAGAATAATTTAAATATTGATACATGTAAATCTGTACTGTACTCCCTTGCAGAGGGCTGTATCTTCAAAAATTCTCAGAGTGAGATCAAGTATGAAAGAGATTCCATTCTTCTAACACATTTTGGGCAAAACTCCCACAATGGGAAGTGTGGAGAGCCAGATAGCAAAGGAAGACTTTCTGTTATGTTAGATGAGTGGGATATACTATATATTATTTATCTATGTGTTCCTGAAAGAGAAAAGGAAAACCATACATTAAATTATTCAGGAGCTGAACTGTGTATGAAGAATGCTTAAATAATTTCCATCTTGTATATAATTAGTGAAAGTTGAAAATTCATTCCTGGCTAATTTGGACATTAAGACCTGCACTCAGGTTCCTCAGAAAGTTTTTCACTATTGTTCCCTCAACACGCACATTATCCCCCACCCCCAGAAGTTCCATGGAAGTTGGTGGGCAGATGGTGCGTGGAGGCAGGCTCCAGCTGTGCCTTTCCCATTGGTACAACTCGTAGATATCAAGATGCCTACAAGGTACTTGTAGATATTTGCTGATATTTTCCCCATTTAGAAACCAAACAGTACCCATTGGGAAATCAATAGTAAACTATTATGCATCCTCCTTAGAGCAGAAAGTCTACCTTCTAGAGCTTTCTATCTCTACTAATAATTATGGAATGCTTTGTTTAAACTCACAAAGATCTTCGTAGTAATTCACAGGAGAAAATTACACATCAAAATAACCACATGGGAAAATATTTAAACTGGTAATAAAGCTTAAAATAATGATAATAATGATAATGATAATCATAAAATGATTGAAACATAAACCTTGTGAGGTTGTGGTGAAACAGGCAGGAGCAATTTTTTTTTTTTTTTTTTTTTGTTTGAAAAAACCAGTGCAACAATTCCTCTTTATCTAGAGAACTGATTCTTTCAAAGTCTACTTAGGGGTGACTCTAAGCTCTTGGTAAATACCCTCCTGAAACTGCAATTCTAAAGTTCAGGTCTTAAGTGCTGAACTTGAAAAACCATTGTCTACAACTTTTTGATTTGGGACCATCATTTATAATTAAAATGCCAGAAATTTCTATATTTCAAAGATAATTTACTTAAAAAAAGAAAAGAGATTGAGAACCTGATTAAAATGTGGAATTAGAAGATTTGTGACTAGCAAGATATCAGTACCACTTAACACTTGGACATTATTTAGCTAATAATTTTTGAACTGTAGAGAGAAACTTATGACCACACATTAGTGTCTTTAATTAAGCAAAGTTAATTGTATTAAAATTGTTGGTTATTCTGTGATATTTAAATTTTTTCTCGGTATGATAATAAATACATTGGCTACCTGAATCTGCATAGTTTATATAGTTCTGCTAAAGCTTCAGAAATCCACATGGAAATTCTAGGACTGAGGTACACAACAAAGATTCATTAAACCTCAAACTTATCTGTATTCAGAAATCAGTGAATGCATTATGCTAGCATGTAAATGAAAACGCTCCTAGGAATGATAAAAATAATACCGATGATTTCATTTATGGTAAATAACCATTATAAATAGTCAAAACAATGAAAATAAAGCATGATAACATTTTAATAGGGATGATATTGGTTCAAAGCAGATTCCAGATGCCATTGTTCTTGATAAAATGAAAGCAAATCCAACCAACTTTACTTTGATAAATTGACATCATTTTCATTCTCCTATGTCCTTTTTTCTTATAGTCTCAATCAAAACAATTTGATTTAACTATCTTTCAATTATCTCTCTTGCTCTTTCAAAGTTTCATTCATTTCACGAATGCTTGTTAAGCAACTCCTACGGGCCAAGGAAAAGCGCAGACAGAGGTAGACCTGGCCAGCCCAGAGGGCTGCAGAGAGGAGAGGTGACTGTGGCTAAGCCAGCTCTGCAGTTGGAGAGGGCTAGGGACCAGCAATAGCAAAAGCCCTAAGACCAGCAGGAGCTGGGATCGAATGGACTTGGCCAGCTGTAGAGTCAGGAAGCAGGCTGTGTGGCCGGTGTGTGGTCAGGAGAACAAGATGGTAGATGAGGTCAGAGAGCGGTGCAGGGATGGGCTCTGGGGAGCTTCCTACGCTCTGGCGTAAGACCTACTTTCTATTCTTCTACGCACTGACAGCAGAAGGTTTTAGCCGATGGTAAATCTGATGAACCTACTTAGCTTTTCCTAAATGGATTACCTATTTGCCAACACGGTATTAAAACTCCACAAAAAATTTTGATCTACCCGAAAATCTAATGGACATTTTTTTTTCTTACATTTTTTAAATAAGTTGATTAAGACTTCAGTTGCATCATCTTGCACTGGTACTTGCTGCTGGAGAAAAAATGATGATGGAGGTAAACCCCCTTCCCTGCTCTTGGGGAGCTTCTCTCAAACAAGTCTTAGTGCCATTAATTCAATAATAAGGGAAAGCAAGATAGGGCCAGAGCTCCATTGGGTTCTCCACTGTTTACACATTGCTTAACACACAATGAGGAGTGAGTTGATGTAATACATGAAGAAATTCACAGGTCCCAACTTGCAGAAACTTATTCTTAAATGTGATACATTTCATCTCATTTAATTCAATCCAGTGTTGCAATATATTCACATTAGTTTAAGTCCTGCTTCTGCTAGTCACACTGCAGTGTATTTTCTCAGATACAGGCTGTTTATGATGGGGGAAAAAATCCTTCAGCCCATGATCCAAGATACTGATGATAGCACTGTGCAGAAGTACCCAGAATGGAGAAAGACCTCATCTTGACTGGGGCATTAATAATTGATTAAATCTATTATTGACTTGGGCAGCAAGTCTAATGCTCTAGCTACTGATGGAATGCAGATGGCGCCGGGTGTTTGGGGAGACAGTGGGGTGCAGAGAAAGACCTAAGAAAATAGAAGGGTTGATTCAATCAGGCACAAAGGGTGGGTGGGTGGAGAGGAGTCGTCCTGGCAGAGGGAACAGCATGCGCTAGGGGATGGTGTATTTCCCATCTCTGGGCTGCTGCCTGGACCAGGGGTTCTATATTTATATCTTAACAGGCTCTCCATTGCCGAGAACTCTCGCAATTTTCTTTTAGTTACTGAAACTTCATAATGTAGTTTACATCTGGTACAATTGTTTCTACCCTGTGGTTTTTTTATGTCAACAGTTTCATAATTATACTCTGGGTTTTGTTCTTCAAGATAAACTTAGAGATAATTGTTAAATTTTTAAAAATTGGGAGGGAGATTGATTTAAATTACATTTACTAAGAAAGAGATGATATCTTTTAAAATGTTCAGTCCTCCCATACGGCTCCATGAAATGTGTGTCCAGTTGTTTAAGTCCTCATTTGTGTCTCAAGAGAACTCTCTAGTGTGACAGAATGTTAGGTGTATAGATCCTTCACATTTCTTAGGATGATTTTTGAATATTTTAGTTATGCTGAATAGCTAATATAAATTTTCATTAATTTCTATTTGGAACCCAGATCTTTAATAACTGAATACTGCTATTAATATTAATAATTTTTGGAAGAATTTTTGAGACTTCTAAGTAAAAAAAAATTATATCCCAATACTGACAATTTTGTTCCCTTTCTCCTTTCCAATATATATATTTTTTCATCTTATTGCAATGGTTAGAACAGAATTTATAGGGGAAAAAAGATTAAAATAAATTCTACTTCTAATCCTTGTTTTTATTATTTTTTCTTTTTAATATTGATAGAATTTTGATTTGATCAAATTTCTTTTCAGTAACTATTGAATTGTTTTTGTTTTTGAAAATAAATATATATTCAATTTTTGTACAATTTTTGTACTCCTAGTACAAACCTTTCTCTTGTACACACACATTCATACTTTTTTTGAACAAGTTTTTACTTATGCTTATAAATTCACTCATCCTTTACCAAATGTAAGTGAAAGCAGTGTTGTGGACTAAGTTAGTTGACAGATTCAGAAAAGACCTGAAGTCTAGTCCAATAATTCCCAGTAACACTTCCTAAGGTTTCTGAAGATCTTTAAGTGCACCCTTACCTGATTCCGTGTTTTTTAAAAAATCGTTAACAAATGAATGTGTTTAGCATGTTTCTCTGATTCAAGTAGGAATGATCTCAGCTCATGGTTAATAATGTTTAGCTCCTGATCAGTGATTATGAATCACACTTAACATACGTGGAAAACATGAAATACAAAATACTGAAAATTATTTAACAAATGCAATTAGGTTTTTCAGCATCATATTCTCATTTTATAGGAGAGGAATCTGATGGTCAGAAAATTAAAACTGCAAAGCTACTTCGAATTGGAGTAGAGTGAGTAGGATGCTTTGTTTTGAAATAACCCATCTTAGATTATTTCTTGGTCCTGATTTAATTTTAATAGTTTTTAAATTACGTGATACATGTGCAAGAAATTAACATGCAGACTTGCTAGCTCCTCATAAGATGGGATTCTGTTCTTCAGGCTGGGCAGGCCTTATTTCCCAATGTTCCCTTCAGCTGGGAACTGCTCTGGGGCACAGTCATGGCCAGTGTTCAAAGGACATTTCCATTGTTTCCTTTTTTTTTTAAAATTAATAAATTAATTTTTTTTAATTTACTTATTGATTCATTGAACACAAATGGAGTACAGCTATTGTTTCACTGGTTGTACACAAAGTAGAGTCACACCATCTGTGCGTTCATGCATGTACACAGGGCAATGGTATCTGTCACACATTCTGTTATTATTCTTACCCCCCACCCGCCCCCACCCCTCCCTTCCCTCTATGCTATCTATCCTTCCTCCATTCTTGCCACCCTTCCCCCCCCGCATTATGCATCATCATTCATTTATCAGAGAGACCATTCGGCTTTTGGATTTTTGGGATTGGCTGATCTCACTTAGCATAACAGTCTCCAACATCATCCATTTACCTACAAATGCCATAATTTTATTCTTCTTTATGGCTGAGTAATATTCCACAACATAATAGACATCAAGACACGGCCAGCCAGGTCAATAACACCATGCTATGTGTAATTAGTGTCCACCTTCCATCTCTGACAGCCACAGAGAATTCCATAGACCCTCACCCTTGTTATGGATGGAGGAGGCAGGATATGGGACAAGTCTGGGTCTTTGTCTCACCAGGAGGAGAGCTACCACATATGGGGAAATTTTATTTGGACTTTGGAGAAAAAAACAACCTATATGGTGTGTGTATATATATATATATATATATATATATATATACACACACAAATACATATATATATATGTATTTGTACCAGGTATTGAACCCAGGGGCACTTAATCACTGAGCCATATCCCCAGCCCATTTTGTATTTTATTTAGAGACAGCGTCTTGCTGAATTGTTTAGGGCCTCGATAAATTGCTGAGGCTGGCTTTGAACTAGCGATCCTCTTGCCTCAGTCTCTTGAGCTGCTGGGATTGAAGGTGTGCAACAACACTTCTGGCCCTGTATGGTTTTAAGCCACTGAAATAGTGAAGTTTCTTTGTTGAAATATCTCAGACTAACTAACACAGCTACTAATAAGTCTAAATTTCCCCTGATCACCCTCTACCCATTAATCTCAGGGCCTTCACTCAGCCCTAGGTCACTGAGTCATTAATATGTTGTGTAGCCTTTTAGATGTTTTAATTATAAACACACACACACACACACACACACAGAGAAAAGACACATAGTTTTGTGTGCCTCTTGTTTTGTTTCAATTTACATAAAAGTTGTAGCAGATATAGCTATATGGAGTTTGCCTTTTTTCATTTAATAATACCTTTATGAGTCTAAACACACTGTGTATATGAGGAAAATCACAAACTTTAAACACTGTATCATATTCAAGAGCATGACTCTTACATGTTATTTAGACATTGCCATGCTGAGGGTTATATAGATTATCTTTTAATTTTTTTTCCAACAAGATAGACCCTGAAAAGGGGAAATCCATATTTTATTTTGCTCAGTACCAGTGACTGCCCTTCAAAGTGCTATGCCCAGTTCGTTCCCTCACCAGCGTTGACAGGACCTGCTTTACGCACTTTCACCAACACTTAATATTACCAAATTTTTTGTTGCCATTTAGATCACAGAGTGTGCCTCTCACAAAGTGTAGATGTATCACATGTAGATGATAAAAAAGTGCTTAATTGCAGTCGTCCAAGTGCTTATTGCTGCAAGCGAATCATCTCTATTAACCATTTCAGGGGGTTTGCATCTCTGAACCCAAAACCCATTGGTCTTGCTCAGGGGAAGAGTATTCCAGATCAGATGTGAAAAAAATTCCACTCCTTTATTTTTCAAATGTGCCAAACTTCAAGAATTCTTATGAAATTATTTTAGTATGATTTATCGGGTTTTCTCAAACTTAAACCACTGGGGACAACACAAGTCGTTCAGTTTTGTATTTTAATACCAGCACAATTCATCTTGGTTAGAGAAATGTTGCCAGAGAAGCAGACATATGTGCATGATTTTCAACTTAATCTAGACCAGGAATCAGCAGCCTTGAGCAATTCCAAGAGTGGCGAGAGGGACGATTTCCTTTCTGGAGAGGGATGGCAAATGGTAGAACTGGGCCCTCCCTCAGGGCTGGATATTACACAAGACGTTCATTCTAACATGTTAAGAGGTCCCTGAAATAGAAGCTCATGCGGATGTGATCCTTTAGAGAGGACTTTGAAGTAAAGGAGAGGTTTGCAGAATTACGATAATAAACTGGCTTTCCCCTGCCCCTTCCCTAATTCCTCTTCAATCTCATCTATTAACTGTAGCTGCACATTTGTGCTCTTCAAAAGCTGGGGTGTCCATGCCCCTCTCTTCTGTTTCATCCAGCTCTTGGGCATCCTTAAGCGTCAGCTGTGGTGCCATGTCCTCTGACTGAGTTAACACCTCCACTTCCTTTGGGTTTTCCACCGTCTCCTTTGTACTATGAAGGCGATGATAAACTTGGGCCCTGCACTGACCATGCTTCATTCATGTCCCAACTGTGCTCCTTAGTCACCCTGTGATCTTGAACAAGTGACTCATGTCCTCTAAATCCCGGTTTCCTCACCTGTCCAATGGGACCACAGTAACTTACTCATTCAGCGGGCAGTTACGCGTATTATCAGGCCTGTATAAAGTGCTGAGCACAGAGCCCAAAGCTGCTGAATGCATGTGAAACCCACCCCACAACTTCCGTATGCACAGGCTGTGTCTCTCGCCCTGCTAGACTGTAATCGTCCATTTGACTGTCTTTCCTTCAGTAACTGTAGGTCCCTGAAGGCAGGGAGCGCTTCTTGAGAATCTAAGAATCACAGCACATTTGTGATGTAAATAGCTACTTATAAGATGTTTGGCAAACAAACGCACGCAGACTTGGCGCGTCTATTTGAATCGTCTGCCAATCTCACACCTGTTATGTGCACACGTGGGTTTCCAACACAGAGGTAAGGCCATTTTCAGTTCAGGGTTGGAGAACTCCATTAGGAGAAGAAGATAGGGTTTTAGGGCCCTTGTCTGGAACTCTCACATCTTAATGTTTTCATCTTTATCATGATGGTTTAGACACTAACAATTTTAAAAGATTCATTTTGGGATTAAAGTTAGCTTTGAGTTTCACAAGGGAAAAAAGCCTCCCATCTGAGGCTGCTTAGTTCCACGGGGCTTCTTCTCCTGTGTATTTATGTGCAATTCACAAACATCCAAATTCCATACCAAAAGCACAGTTAAAAAAAAAAAAAAAAAAAAAACTGCACCCCAAGCCAGCATTCCAGGGGCATTTTACAGGAAAGCTAAAGTCCTTGGAAATGAGAAGCCGTAAAGGAGGGTCAGAATCACATTCCACCGCAGTCCACCTGGGACTGTGCTTCTGACCCCGAGCTTGTGTCCACAAGAACAGGAATAGGAACGCCGACAGGATCAAATGTTGCACAGGCGTAAGGGCCCAGCAGTGTCCACCCGAGTCTGACGAAGCTGTGTGGCGCCAGCGGCTGGGCCCTGACTTTCTGCATGTGCGTTCTCAGCAGGGCCTGAGTTTTGCCGTGGGAGAAGGTGGCCTCTGGGCTTCCTGCAGGTTCTGGAGTGGCCTAGTTGGGCTGGGCTTTGGCAGCTACGGGCCAGTGCCTGCACACCCCACTGGTGTCCTGGGGCTAAACTACACTCAACCCCACCTTCCACCACTGCCCAGCCATCTCTGTAGCTGTCCCATCTGTTTTCAATGAAGGGACTCTGGCTCCGTCTCTAAGATAAAATGGCACTTGAGGATGTCTGCCTCTGGAGGAGAGGGGACCTCACGATGGAGAGATGAGGAGCACCAGACACCTCCTGGACCACAGGAATTGAGAGCGGAGTTGCTGGATCCAGTGGGCAAAGCTCTGGCCTCCCTCTCCTCTGTTGCGTGAAGAACTGCTAAGAAGGGCCAGGAGCCCTCCTGGACTCCGTTCTCCCAGGCCTCACCAGGTCTGGCCTCTTTCCAGGGGTGAGCCACAGGATCAAGAACGTGGACCTGAAGACACCCTGCCTGGACGTGAATCCCAGCTGTGTGAACTTGGGCAAATTACTGCATCACTCTGGTTCCTAATCTGACAAATGGGAATGAGAAAAGTGGAAATCTCAGAGGGGTGTTGTAAAGTACAGTAGCCCATCCTGATAAGGTGGGGGTCCATTTGAAAACCACCCATATATGCTTGAAAGCATAGACAGTACTGAACCCTATGCGTTTATTGTGTTTTTTCTCTATATAATACTTATGCATATTATAGTGATGCAGCCACATCAATGTTTATAGCAGCCCAATTCACTATAGTGACATTGTGGAACCAACCTAGATGCCCTTCAATAGATGAATGGATAAAGAAACTGTGGTATATATATACACAATGGAATATTATTCAACCATGAAGAATAATAAAATTATGACATTTGCAGGTAAATGGATGGAGTTGGAGAGTATCATATTAAGTGAGATAAGCCAATCCCCCAAAACCAAAGGCTGAATGATTTCTCTGATAAGTAGTTGATGGCATGTAATGGGGGAAGGAGGTAGGGGAAGAATGGAGGAAGGATGGATTATATAGAGGAAAGTAAGGTGAGGAGAGTGGGGAAGGAAAGATAATAGAATGTGACAAGCATCATTATACTATGTATATGTATGAATATGCAAATGGTATGATTCTACTTTGTACACAACTAGAAAAACGATAGTTGTACTCCATTTGTATACATTGAACCAAAATAAATAAATAAATATTTTTAAAAAAGTTATTATGTGAATGTGTTCTCTCTCGAAATATCTTATTGTTCTGGCTCCCCCTGCTCGTCATGTGAGATGGTGCCTCCTGATGTGAGGAAGAGCAAGGTGAGCCACATACACGTCATGACATGGTGTTAGCTACTCCGCAAGAGTTCCCTGAATGCAAGCACCATGACACTGGGACAGTCTGACAACTGAGACTGTCACTAGCAACTAACAGGCAGGTGGCATACACAGCATGGATGCCTGGTCCATGCCCCAGATGGGCCACGGTCAGATGGTGTGACATTTCATCATGCTGCTCAGAAAAGCGCACAATTTAAAACTTATGAACTGCAGGGCTGGCGACACAGCTCAGCAGAAGGGCATTTGCTTGGCACATGTGAAGCTCCGAGTTTGATCTCTAGCACCGCCGCAAACAAACTTATGCATTGTTTTGAAATTTTCCATTTAATATTTCAGACCACCACCGACTAGGTAACAAACTGTAGAAAGCAAAATCATGACTATCTTTCCAGATGACCAGGAGGATGAATTGGAATATACGAAGTACTCAAAGTGCCCAGCACACTCCAGGGACCCGGCAGTACTCAGTAGACAGCCCCAGCCAGGGAGCACAGGCAGGGCCGTGGGTGCAGTGAATACTCAGTACCTGCTGACGCAGGAAGAGCACAGGGCGAAATACAAGCACCGCACGGAGAACCATGCATGCGTAGGCTGCAATCTTCATTCCACACAGAAACCAAGATAATTCTAGATGTTTTTATAAACAAATTTGCAAAGATGGCTGCACTGGCGGATTCTGAGAAAGCAGCGCGTGTGCCCGCACTCCGCCCTCTCTTCGTGGCAAACCCAGGGCTCACTTCCTTCATTTGTCTGTTGTTCCCAACTTGCCCGAGATTCCAAAGATTAAAACCGGCAGGGCAGGGCAATCTAGGTACTTTCCTTCCACCTATCTGCTGCTGCTGTTTCAACCCTTTGGAGGGTCTGGGTATTCTTCCTATAGTTTGCATTTGAATGACAGCTAGACTGTACTTTGCTATTTTAATAACAGCTCTTCAGAATTCTCCCTCTCCCCCTTCTTCTGTTTCCTCCTCCCCCCCTTTCCCTTTTCTCCAAGGCTTTTGTTATCAGAATTCCGCTCTCTCCTTAGAGAGAACATTTTAGCAGCACAGGTTTATGACTACCGTAAAGAAGAAAGTTTGAAAGGCAAAGCCGGACGTGATCCCCAGCTTTATAACAAACTCCTGTCAAAACATAACAAACCGCAGCCAGACATGAGCCACGGTGACAGAATGCAAGACCATAAAGATGATGGAGATCTGACGGGACAGGGACAGGCGGTTTATAGAAACACACACCTTCCCTGCAAACAGGGCGAGCGGAGCACTGGAAACCCTCCCCCGGAAAAAAAAAGAAAAGAAAAGAAAAGAAAAAACAACAAGAATCGGTCAGAAGAAATAAGGACAAAAACATAAAATTCAAATGACAGTCCAGCCCAAGGAGATAAACCCAAGGCAGACAAAGAATCCAATTTTACTAAATCAAGCCGACATCTCCTCCTGACTCTAATTGACCTCAGTAAGCTGGATCCTGAACAAACATGGAATTAAGACGTGGTTACATCCTGAGATAAATGGACCTCCCATCGGGAGGCAGGGACTCTCCTGGGACCTGACTTGGTTCTGGCTAGGAAGCATGAAATCACCCTTTCCACTGGGGGCAGCCACCAAGGAGCAAGAGCAGGGCATGAGGTCAGGGATTCAGCTCCCCTAAAGTTACACATGGAAGTTTCTGGATCCGAGGTGTGGATCCTGCAGTGTGCCCAAACGCCCGTTCAGGTTTCTGCGGTGGCGTCACCATCGGAAAGAAGTAGGCCCAGAGAAAGGAAGAGAAAAGAGTGCATGAGCTAATCAGTTTGTCAAGACTCATAAGAAAATCTCTTCTGTTGAATTAGGAGCATCACAAATGGAGAAGCATTTCCAGGGCTGTGTTTGAAGGAGGGCTTCAGTAGGCTTTGAAAAACCTTGCCCCTGTGTCTGGCTTTCCCCTACTTTCTGGTTGCTCTTCCTTGCTTTATTTTTCTGGACAATCCCTTCTCTTCTTGAGCTTCCAGCCAGGGAGCCCTCCTCCAAGGTGCCTTCTCCCATTCCACACGCCAGGCTGGCTGGGGGCACCTCCTACGTGTCCCATGAACCCCCAACACTTCTCTGCTGTGGAATTTGCCACTGGTTCTCAAACTTAGACTACAGCTGGAGAAGTATCATGAAGAAGACCCCAGGCTTCACTCCCAGTATATCTTGCTTCGAAGGAGTGGAAAGAGACCAGGTTTGACATTTTTAGCAAGAATCCCAGATTCATTGGATGCAGGTAAGCCAGAGACCATGTTTAGAGATGCTACTTTACCTGAATTGTCTCTATGTCCTTTTAGCATGTGGGTTCGTTGATGAACCCTCGCTCACAGCTGCATGCACAGCATTTGCCGGAACACCCAGCACCTAAGAATAGCCAACACCCATGTATATGTACATATGCAAATGCACATGCGTGTACATGTGTGTTCATGCATTCCTTCCTATGTGTGTAAGTACAGGTACCTCCATTCACACAGACATATGCTCAGAGATATTGAGTTTCCTATTGTGGTGTTGCATATTACTGAGTCTGTTCAGCAGAGATGAGAAAGCAGCTGATCAGAGTGTGGAGTGCTGGGGTCAGTATCCCATAGCCTCTGGTTGATACCACAGATTTCCTCTATGGTAGGTTTCTGAGAGAACCCATGGGACCTCAGAAAACCAAAGCCCAAACCAAAACCTCCACTTCCTACTATTACCAACAATTAGGTCACATGCTGGCTGACCCCTTTTTCAGGTCAGAAACTCAAGGTCTCCCAGCCAGTGATGCCAAGCTGCAGAGCCTGATCAAGTGAAGGTGAGACCACCAAGTGAGGGCCTCTCTTAGTAACCCGTCCACTGAGAAGACAAATATCTGGGTTTCAAACCACTGGGATTATCATGGGGCCACATGGTGAGAGGACTCTGGGAAGCAGATTTGAAAGACAAAGTCTCTTTCTAACATTCCCAAACCATTATGTTTCCAAGACTGCCCACGCTCCACTTAACATGCTAAAATACAATTGAGTGCTGAGCTTTACCCAAAGTTCATTATAGTGGGGACTTTGGATGATGAATATGTTGGAGATGAGGGATTTGCAGCAATCCAAGAAGGTAATTCCTGAAGCCACCAGGCCATTGTGAGCATGTATGAATTGATAACCAGGGTGATCATTCGTGCAATTTCAGGCTGTGGAGATATGAACAATATCTCACTAGTGGATAATATCCGTTGTCAAGCGCATGCTTTATAACCCCCAGAACTCCCTCATGTTTTTGCAAGCTGCTAGTGCGTATCTTTGATTTTTTTCCCCTCTGACTGCATGAAACTTTGGAGGGATTTTATTCTGTTTTTCCCTTCTTTTACCAGAGAAGTTAATGGTAGAGAGAAAAAGTTTTAAAAACCAAGATAGCAGATAAAAACATGATCAATAATCATTTCATCAGCATATTAAATGCCACAGAAAGGGTTCTAAATATATGTTTTAATATCTGTGGCCAGGGCTGGGAGGATCTTGCAATATGTCAGTTGCATTGCTTTCTCTGCCTGAATAATTATCAGGGTTGGGATGTAATTATCTGCTACATCTCTCTAGCCCCTGGTTGTCCAGAAATTCTGGGAGGGAAAGGACCATATCTATCTCCATCACCTCTGCATTGTGAATGTCCAAGACAGTGCCTGGCACAGTTGCCAAAAAATTAATGTGTTCATTCATCAAATTGAGTCTCTAACAGCTGGGAGATTGGAATGACCAGGTGGGCTGGGAGCCAAATCAGGCAGATATAGTCCAAGGAAGAGGAAGAGCCTACATGCAGGATATAGGAGAGAAAAATAAGGGAAAAAGGAAGTTCTCTGTTGTTGGAATGAGAAGCCAGGCTACTGAGAAGTGGAGATGAACAGCAAGTTGAGTCAAGCCCAAAGTACCAGGCAGAGAACAGGCCCAGGGCGCAGCTCCAGAGCTACCCCGAAGCCAGGGGACATTTCTTCTGACTCCCGAGGGACCCTGTTGGAGGGATTCCCATTAGGGTGATGATACTCCTGTCTCCCTCTCTCACTCTCTAACTCTCTCTCTCTCTCTGCCTCCTCAGTCCCTCCACCTGGATGAAGTGGGGAGATGGGAAGAGAGATGGAGTCTCATTAGAGTTACTGTTTTCAAGGAGAAATGGGCATATGGGGCAAGGCCCTCCTCTTCCTTTTCTTGGAGATGAGCTCTAGAGGGGAATGCTTACTCTTCAGCTTCTCCAGGACAGACCCTGGCCCACCAAGCAGTGCTGGAAATTGGGTGACTATGTTTACTTGTTCCTGGATTTAAAATCAGCAAAGTCATTTTACAAATACATAAGCCATGTTCTGCAGCATCTGTTGTCCAGAATTATAGATACCATCTTATTTGTCTTATTTCTCAATTGGTCTAGAATTTTAGAGTTAAGGAAGGTACCATTTATTGAAATCATGTCTCACTTTCAAGTAGTTTTAAGGGAGCAAGAAAATTTCAACTCAATTACATCCCACAAATCCTTTTCATACACCGTCTGTGTGTATAGCACCATGTTGTGATTCCCAGCGATCCCAGCAGTAACCAAGACAACGGTGCAGGCCAGACCAGGGAGTACCCACAAAATGCTCAAGACTCAAGACAAGACCAACTCTCTGATGGCATGACAACTGAGTCACAGACAAAACCCAACTTGCCAGAGTTCAGGGTTACATATCTAAACTCTTGAGATGCCCTGGCAAATCTGCAGCCCCAGTGCATCTTGTAAGGTAAACTTAGGACTCAGTCTTGTCTCCATCTTGGTCCCCGTGTCTAGAGCAAGGCCTGTCCTAGAGCATCATAAGAGGGTGGTTGACCAGAAGGCTGGACAGATAGCGCAGTGGAAGAATCCTGCAGGACATAGGAAGATGTGTGTTAAAAAGAAGATACAATCACCCACCCACCCACCTCAGGGGATCATGGCGGCAAGCTAGAGATGATTGGAGCTCTCTCAACAATTATGCTTCTAAATAAAGTATGTAAATTTAGAAAGGTTTTAAAAATAGTATGGTGGGGGTTTTCCTAGATTAAAAACCATATTCAATGCTACTAGTAAAGATATTTTGAAATAAAGACAGATGATGGCTACAAATTTATACAAAGAAGCTACTACCACTTCCTTCAGTGAGTTTCTTTGGCTCATAGAGCTGGTGAATGATCAGCAGAACAGTCCAAATTGCTGTCTGATAGGGAAGGCTCCTTTGTCTTCCAGACAGATGGACTAGGTACTACTTAGAGAAGCAACAGTGAGTGTGTATTTAGACCAGAAGAAAGCATAGATTACATCATATATTTCAAGAGGAAATAGAGGGAAAAACAAAAACTATGTATGCCTGGCTCCAAGGAGGCGTTCATTAACTATTGGGTGAATGACATAAGTGAACCAGTCAACCAATATATGAAAAAGTGCTCGTCAGCTCTAGTAATTAGAGAAATGCAAATCAAAACCACCCTAAGATTTCATCTAACTCCAATTAGAATGACTATTATCAAGAACACAAGCAATAATAAGTGCTGGCATGAACGTGGGGAAAAATGTACACTCATATGTTGCTGGTAGAGTTGCAAATTGGTGCAGCCACTCTTGAAAGCAGTGTGGAGACTCTTCAGAAAACTTGGAATGGACTCACCATTTGACCCAGTTATCCCACTCTTTGATTTATACCCAAAGGACTTAAAACCAGCATACTACAGTAACACAGCCACATCAATGTTTATAGCTGCTCAACTCACAATAGCTAGATTGTGGAATCAACCCAGATGTCCTTCAAGTGATGAATGGATAAAGAAACTGTGGTATATAGACACAATGGAATATTATTCATCCATAAAGAAGAATAATTTTATGGCATTTACAGGTAGATGGATGGAATTTGAAAAATAAGCCAATCCCCAAAAACCAAAGTTTGAAGGTTTTCTCTGATAAATGAATGCTTATACATAACAAGTGGGTGGCAGGGGATAAGAGAAGAGGGGAGGAACTTTCAATTGTGTAGAGGGAAATGGGGCGGGAGGGAGTGAGGAAAGGAAAGATAGTGGACTGAGACAGACATTATCCCTCTATGTACAACTATGATTACACAAATGGTGTGAATCTACTTTGTGTACAGCCATAGAAATGAAAAGCTGTACCCCATTTGTGTACAATGAATCAAAATGCAGTTTTTAAAAATAAAAAAAAAATTCTAAAAAAAGAAAGAAAGAAAGCCAAGCTGGGTACAAATCACTGCACTGAGACAGAGCTTAGAATTATGGGAAATAGCATTAGTGTGATTTTCCTCTCTACCCAAAGTCCCTTGGCATTTCAGGATGCCCTGGGAATTAAGATATCAAAAAGAACACCATTGGTCAGATTCCTGTGGAGGTTTCAAAGGAAAACTTTGGGGTTTGGCTTTCTCACCGCAGATAGAGGCTACTAATTGGTTTGAGCAGGGCAGGAGTAGATCTGGATTTAAATATTCCCAGCTTTAAATTTCTATGATTTTTTTTAATGTCTAAGTAGTGCTTAATTTTCTCTGTTGATATTCATTAGAAATCACTGCAAAACTCCGGAAGAATTTCATGGCCCTGGTGTGGGGTGGAGACATTTGTTAATAGGAGAAACATTCAGATCTCTACCTGCCACTTGAAGAGTCTTGGTATAGTTTCAGGGACTTAATCAAAATTTATATCAAAACAAGGTCATAAGAAAACTATTGTCCTAAAGCATGTGATCTTTTACAATGGTCTGTGTTCTGATTAGCCTATCACTCACTCGTGACCAATTTCATCACGTCTGTTTTTCTGTATCTACCTCCACACACCGTTAAGCAGCTCACAGACACCATCAATGTTGTGTCCCCAAGCCCATGGTGGCGATGCAGGTTCCAAGAGGAACGGGCCTTATCTTTTTGTTCATTCTAGTATCTCCAGCACCCAGTCTGTGTCCTAGTGGAGGGCAGGCACCCAATAAATATTTGCTGAATAAATAAATAAATGATGGCTTCTATAAGTTCAGAATAGCTGGAGGAAAGCTGGGGAAAAACAGGATGCACCAAAAAAAAAAAACAAAAACAAAACAAAAACAAAAAACGGACAAAATGTTCTGCAAAGATATGCCATTTAATTGCCTTCAAATGTATTCTTTAAAATAAATAACTACCCAGGTGCTATCATTTAAGTGACACTTGGAGATACTTGAGGGAGTCAGTATGGTCCCATTTATAATCAGTGTATTGCACTCATGCCCCGAGAGCTGCTTATAGTGATAAACATACATGTGCATAATTTTTTAAAAGAGCTTAACATCACCACCTCCAATCATCTTGGCCATGGCATCGCCTTCCTCTTTCCATTATTCATTTTTTAAGCAAACTGGTTATGGTCTTATGGAGGAAAGCGTTTCAGACCAAATCAAATTACTAAGATTCCGAACTGGAGGCGTCCAAATATCAGAGTTTATTACAGGTGTCAGTGTGACAACAGGAGCCTCCCCTGGCCACCCCCGCAAATGCCTGTCAGTTTTAGCTTCACAAAAACACCAATGTTACCGCCGCAGCTAAAAATAATGTTGATAAAATTGTATCATTTAGGGATTTTTGTTAAATGAGTGGATTTTTAGCTGTTCTTGCACACAAATAGTAATTATGTGAAATAAGATGTTAATCTGCCACACTAGAGTAACTATTTTAACTGCCTATATGTATTCCATAACATCATGTCGTAAACCTCAAATATACATTATGTAATTTATCTTAAAATATGGAAATGAATGAACGGGCAAAATTAAAAGTAATGCCAGTTATGAACAAAATTTCTTATGGCATGGTAGTCATGGGATTAACAAAACTTCTTATTACTTGCCAGTCTTTGGGGTCACCTATCTCTGACAATGTTCTCAATGACTTATACGGTAGATCCTATTATAATCTCAGTTCTATAGGTAAAGAGACTTAGATAAAGCTCACACATCTAGAACATCTGATCAGTCAATCATGGAGCTTGAGCCATCTCTTTTGTGTGTTCCATGCATTTTGATCTAACTTTATGCACAACTGAATCCCCCTGCACACCCACCTCGGGTCACCCACATCACAGATGAGCAGCAAAAATTTCACAGTTGATACAATTTTGCTCTCAAAAGTATAAAAGTGCAATTGATTATTTTTTGAAATATTAAAGAATTTATTTCTCCGGGTAGAAATTCAAAGAGAATATAAAATTATCTGTTTGGGACGGTTTAAATATATAGGGGCCTTACAAATCTTCTCATCCAATCATCTGCAAAAAGTCCCAGGCCAAACATGCTAATCTGTGAAATCTCCCAGTGGCTTCCCATTGCCCTTCAGATGAAGCCCAGACTCCTTAGTATGATTTGCAAGGATCTTTTGTGGCCAGGCCCCAACTCTAGTCCACCACTCTGTTACTCTGAGCCCACTGCCCACTCCACCTCATAGACAGACACACTCTGGGTTCTAGAGGCACAGAACTTCTTGTGGCCCCTCTGCAGTGGACAGCGCCCCCGGCTCAATAGCGACAGCGTGCATCTCCCACCAGATTGAACTGCTTATCTGTAGTCCTCCTCAAGAAGGGAGGACAAGCTCTCTGAAGGATGGGATTATAACTCGGATTCTGTGCTATCTCCACAGAACCAGGGAAGGAGAAGACTGGATATGTAGTTGGTGAATGAAAGATGGCTTCTAGAAACATCCTGGAAACTTCCATTACATGTTAGTTCTCAACTGGGAAAAACACAAAAACAGTAAAGTGCAGTACAATGTTCTGAATCTTGGGAATGGCTTTTGCAGGAAGAGCAGTTTGACCCTCCCTGAAAACCCACAGAAGTTCAAGCACAGGCCTGGAACTTGCTCATGTCACTGTCTTCTCCTAGTAACAGGGAGCACTTCTTGATTCTGACATGCTGTTTTAACTGGGTTAGCAAGAATGTCTGAAAGCTCTGCAGGGGAGCCCATAACCCCTGCTCTCCCTGGGAACCCCAGTCCCCTCTGCTATGGGAATTGCAGAATGGCCCAATGGGAAGGGTCGGTGGGGACCACCGTAAGCAACATTATCACCTGTGATGCATGCTGATAGCAGGGTGGGAAACTGAGATCCTGAAAGGCCCCCGTAGTGCACAGCATACTGGAGCAAAGCTTTCGTGTGTCATCATCGTATTGTGTCGATAGCCCAGCCTGATGAGGAAGCCTCTGTTACTAACCCACTTGTGCAAATGACGGAAATGAGGCTGAAAGGTGAAAAGTGACCAGTTCAAATCACACACTGGCTGGATGAGCTGGTGTCTCTCCCCTCACCCACTCCAAGCCGCCTCAGTTACTGGAAACCCTGGAGAATGTGAGATTTTGCCTTCCCAATCAAAATACATTGAGGGTTCAATCCTGAAAGTCATGATTGGTGTCCCCACTTTGGAGAGGAGATCGCTGAGACTCTGGGACCTTACGTGACCTGCTTGGGATGAACTGCCACATCAGTGACAGCGAACACACCAATCTTCCCGGTGCAGCATGAATCACACGCATGTGCTGTGCCCCCCAATCCCCCCCAGTTTCTCTTCTCTCAAACTCATGAGGCCCAAGACCTGGAAATGCAGAGCCATAGAGGCGGCACTTAAAGGGCAGTGGGCTCTTGGTACTGTACCCTGATGCCGATCTACAGAGTGGATTAAAGGTGTCACGATTCTGATGGGGCTCTGGGTATTTAGAAGAGAAGCTGATCCCTAGACAATGAGATTCTGTAATTTACCTGCAGATCCTTCAGGCTGTAGGACAACTTATATTTATGTATTTTGTTTTCAATGCTGCCTCTTTATTCTTTGAGGTTAATAATAGAAATCATTTTATTACAGTAAATCCTCTTACATTTGGACTAGGGGAATGGGGAGTGTGAGAGGAAGAGGGGGGATTGCAGCCGGTGAGGAATCAAAACCATATAATGATTTTAGGGAGATGACATGTTGTTTTAAATTTATAATTTATCCGGTGGTTAAAACACGAGGAACAAAGAGCTTTGAAGCAGCTGGGAGTCAAAGCAGTTCAAATAGGATTTGCAAAGAGGAGAGCTGAGAAGCCATTTAGCAGGAAAAGTGATATAATTGCCCTAAAATTTTAAGGAGTGTTGTCTTTATTGTATTAAAGTTTGCAATTTGTATTCTCTGATAACAAAATATGTCCAGCCAGGAGTCTTGTTTGCACCTACTTTAATTGAAACCAGAGAAAATCCCACCTGATCACGCACAATTGGGGTGCTGAAACTCCTTAAAATGGTTTTGCTCTAGGAAAAAGAAAAGCTCCCGCTGTCTTGTTGTGAGCCAGTGGCTGTGGAAACGTTCTTCCATTCAGCCCTCCCAGATGGAATATGCACAACTTCTACTTTGGCGGAATCTGAAGGAATGAGACCTCAGTCATGGAAACTGATTTTTTCCCTCTTCTTGACATGAGGAATCTGAACATGGTGAAGCAAGGCTCCAATGCTCCTGGAAGTCCTGGCCCAGGCTCAGCCTTTTTTTGAGCTTCTCCTCTCCTTACAGAGAGGGTGACTTCTTCTCTAAGGAGCAGCTGCAAGAGAGCTGTTACTCATGTGAGCAATTACATGGGTGCTTAAATGATATAATGTGGCCACTCTGTGAAGCTGATGATGCTTTATTCATTCATTCCACAAATATTTATAGAGTGCCTATTCTGAGCCAAGTGCAGGGCTGGCTACTCAGAGGTCCCCATTTGTCCTCTTGGAGTTGAAAACCTACCAGACAATAAGCAGATGTTGTGCAAATAAATGTGCAATAATAAATTATGATAAAAGCGCAAGAGAAGCCCCGGGTGTTCTGAGAGCATCGTGAAAACTTAATTAAATGGGACGCTAGGACAGGCGATGGAACAGAGTGGGAATAAGGTCCCGGGACAATAGCATGGGAGTGAATTATTCTTTATCATCTTAATTGTGGAGATTCCTTGTTCCATTCTTCTATTGAGCGTCCGCCAAGAGGTAGTCATGGCAGATACTGGCAGCAAAACATTGAACAAAGAACATATTCTATGAAAGGAGAGGGACCAAAAGAACTAAACTCTGGGGCCAGGTACTAGGCTTTAAATCCTGACCCTGCCTCTCATCACCTGGAAATCTAGGACACGTGACTTCACTTCTCTGCATTTTCCTTATTTTTAAAACAAGATGTCAGCAGCATCTATCTCATGGGATTAAAGGGTTATAAGGATTAAATGAGTTAATACACTCAAAGTTCTTAGAACAGTCCTGGCACATGAAAAAGGTTTTGTGGATTGCAAACATATCACACTGACTTTGCAATCTAGGAGGAAGGAAGTGTCAAAGGAAGGGGCTAGGTGACTAAAGAGCTATGGGAGTGCAAAAAACGAAAGTATGGATTCTGCTAGAATGTGCATCTAAAAGGGTAAAGCGCTGTGGGAAATCATGCATTAAACCGTGCAAAGAGAGTTCCACTTGTTGATGTAGCATCTCTGGGTTCACATTCTCTAGTCGTGGAATGGCCCTGGCAGCCTCCTCAAGTGTGGTACCTGGAGTATGCTCATCACTAAATGAGCTATCTCTGTGTGGTGGCAAAGGTGGCCTGGGGAAAATACTCTGCAAATGTTTGTTGAGTGCCACACGAGCAGAGCATGGGGAGCCATCTCATGCAACTCAGTCAAATCCAGCTAAGACTTGTTCAGAGAGTCCCCAGAAAAGGAGAAACTGATATTTTCAGAAAAACTTAACTTACAAAATGAAAATATGATGGGAAATTTTTAATAACATCCAATGTGCCAACCCTTTCCTTTATTCTCAAATTAACTTTTCATGCTTCTGCGTCTTGCCAGCCCTTTCTTTCCATACTACACATTTAAAGTCTGAATCTTCATTCATTCATTCAGAAACATCTCACCCAGAGAATTCCCTCTACCTACCAGGTACAGAATGGGGTACTAATAGGACATACATGTAGGCACCTCACCCTTTTGCACTTAAGGAGTTTGTCATCTTGTACTCAATACAAACAAGATTGACATGTGACAAGAGCAATGTGCTCTGTGATAGGAACACACAGGGTTTTGTGGGCGCACAGGGAATTTGCAAGCTGCTGTTTGAATGGCTATTCCTGGGTGAAACAAAACAAGAGTGGACTCAAGTTTGGAACCCTGCATCTCTGGAATAAAGTTTCAGAGCAGAGATTAAGAGTTAAGATAAAGTTTGAAAAAGTTTGCTGAAGAACAAGAAAAAAAAGAAGAAATAAGAATTGTAATTCTTGCTGGTTTCACATTTTTCTCTCTGAATAATTGTATGTGGAATTAATTCTATGCCAAGTGTTTTCAAGAGTGTCCAGCAGGAAAGAAAATGGCTCCCAATTTTGGTTGCCATGAGAAATATTCAAATATTTATGTTAATTTGGGTCTCAGAAACTTGACGTGGGCATGTCTGGGCTCCATAGAGAGCTATGAAATAAAACCCAAAGACAGGTGTAACATTCTAAACGCCAAATTGTCGAAAACATATTTTGAATAGAAAGGGATAATGATTAAGATGAAAGAAAATAAATGGAGAAGAAGCTAGAGACAAAGGAATTATTTCATTTTATCTTTTTCAAATCTTAAAATGTTAAATTAATTCCTTCGACAAATGTGTAATCAGGGACCCAGCACTACCCTAAGAACAGGAGAGTCAGGAGCCGTGGAGCAGCCTACCTTCATGGCACTCAGGTATTTGAAACACCTGCAGATGGTGGAGATGATGAACAGTCAGGTGGTCCATCTGCTCCCCAATGACCTTCACCTTTAGTTGGTTAATCTCCAAATTTTCATCCCCCCTTTGGTCTACCTGTTCATTATTTGCTAAACACTTACTCTTTGCAACTCTATTTTATAACTTCTCACAGCACCCTGGACTTCCAGTCCGTAGCACTGTGCCACCTGGAGGGTTGCTACCTGCTAGTGTGATCGTCTGTCTGGTGTGTTATTGCCCTTTGTTCTATCAGGGGTAAGAGAGCAAGTATCCCCCTTGTGGGGATGCAGCGAAATATCTGCAGAATGGATGCCCGGACGAACTCCCAGCCCTGAGGGGAAGCCGAGCGGGAGCTAGAGAACTGTGATGCGGGTGCAGTCGTGGCAGGACCTTCAGTGGTTAATGGGCTATATCGATGGTTACCAGAACATGATGGGTGTCCTAAGTGTGCTGGGGTTAAGAGGTGGTGCTGACATTGTAAGGAGGAGGAAGGAGCTACAGGACAATTGGGGGCTGTTTGCTCATCCTTCTGTCCTTCTGATTGTTTTCCAGCACTATGGAATGAAGGAAAATAATAGTGACAGCTAAGTTTTTTGACCATGTACTACCCGTCAGGCACTGCTATAGTCTGGATTGGAACGTCCCCCAAAGCCATGTGTGAAAGGCTTGGTCCCCAGGGTGGCAGAAACTTTAAGAGGTGGGGTCTATACTGGGCCTGGGGGTGCACACCTGTAATCCCAGCAACTCGGAATCTAAGGCCGGAGGATCTCAAGTTTGAGGCCAGCTACAGCAAATTAGGAGGCCTACACAACTTAGTAAGACCCTGTCTCAAAACGCAAAAATAAAAAAAGAGCTGGGGATGTGGCTCAGTGGTAAAGTGCCCCTGGGTTCAATCCTTGATACAAGACAAACAAAACCCCCAAACGAGGTGGGGCATAGTAGGAGACTTATCTCACTGGTGGGGGGGTGCCCTTGCAGGGGGTGTGCAACCCCAGCACCCTCCTGCTCTCTTCTGCCCCCTGATTATGAGATGAGAAGTTATGCCCTGTCACCTGCACCCATCGTGATGTGTGCCTTGGCACAGGGCCAGTTGATCCTGGACTGAAACCTCCAAAACTGTGAGCCAATGAAAGGCTTTTCTGTTGTGAGTAATTGTCTCAGGTATTGTGTTGTGTGTGCTGGAAAGCTGACCAGCACAGGCACCGTGCCACCCACTAGCTACCTGCTAGGTTAACATGATCCTCACAGCAGTCTATGAAGCACAGTTGTCACCAGTGTATGCACATGGAAACTGGTCCCTGGGGGGAGGAAGCAGCTCAGCCCATTCTGAGAACTGGTACTAGATACAGGTTCAAACACACATTGGGGTGCTCTGAATTCTCCTCTGGAAAGAGCAAATTCTATGCTAGAGAGCTCCTGAGGAACCCTTCTTGTATCTAAAATAAGATTCCTATTTGAAACTGGTCCATAAAAGGAAATATTGCCATTTTTAGATCAAAGTCGACAATGATTTCTAGATACCAATTTGGTTTTCATTGAAATGAGGTCAGCTTTCACTTTAACCTCAGAGGCCCTTTGCGCTGCACCAAAGTGAACTAACATCTCACCACTACCCTGGCAGCCAGAGGCTTGCTAGAGCTGATTTTGAAATCAGGCAGTTAAGAGAGTACAGTCCCCATCACAGTCTTAAAGTGTGCGTGGGATGTGTTTCTGTGTGTGTGTGCGTACACCTGTGTGCGCGTGCGCTATCCCAGGATTACACGATAAAGACTGAGAAAACCAGTTCCAAATGAGTGGGAAGTTGAAAACCAGAAGGAAGAGGAGGCAAGTGGGAAACAGGAAGTGAGACCTGAGCAGAACCTGGAGGAGCCAACAGCTTTTAAATAAAGGGTGAACTTTGAATGTCCATAAAAGAAGCAGGAAATGAGAAAGAAAGGAAAGGTGACATTCATAGTGTGACAGCTGAGGGCCACGGGGCCTGTGTTGGGAAAGTAAGTAGTTCAGGAGACTCGCAGAAGGGATGGGGCAGTCACAGAACCCAGTCACACAAGAACAAAGGCAGAGAGGCAGGAGAGACAGCAGAGTGTGCCTTAGCGAGAAATGCCATTAAGAATGAAAAGGAAATCACAGCCAAGTAACTACTAAGAGTGACCAAAGAAGCCAAGGAGCAGGACTCAATGCAATGAGATTTAAGAACTGGTGGCCAAGAAAAGAAGTAGACAGTTCTGAAGTGGAAGTTGCGTCCCAACTCGGCATGACACCCAGACTTGGTCTCACCTTCCAGAAACCCAACAGCTTCAGAAAGGGAACCGCTTGGCGGGAATACTGTAGGGGTTCTGGAAAACGTTAGAGAGATGGGCAAGGTCGTACCTGCAGCCTCAGGCTGACCGGAAGTCAGAACCTCCAGCAGGATCAGCAATGACAATGAGCTATACAGAAACTATGAGAACATGCTAGAAGAAAAACAAGATCAAAGAAGAGCAAGAGAACATAGCAGGAAAAGCAAAAACACCTTCTTCTATGGGAAAAATAAGTGAAATAAACAGGAAATGCCCCATAGATGCTTCGTGATACAGAATGTGATAAGCAAATGAAGAAGCAAATTAAAAGCTCAGTGACAAGATGATGAAATACCAGAGGGAGATCAATAGAAAAAATATGTATAAATAAAATCTATTAAATGATTAAGGAGTAAAATGGAATTATGCTGAACCAATAATGACCTAATGAGACTTCTTTTCCATGGATCTAGACTGAGGGCCTGGCTGGCTGTTCCTCAGTGTCAGTGGATCTCCTCCAGGTGGCCATGAACAATGACTTGGAGGTGGTTCTGGCAAGAAAGCCCAAGAACCATGAGCACAATTACATGTATTTTAATTGTCCCACGTAGACTGTGAGCTCCTGGAAAGCAGACATTCCCTCTGACTTCCTGTGACCTCCCCAGGGGTGGACACCAACCCTTGGTAGAGGATAGGTGAACAGATGTGGACTAGACAGACACGTAAGTAACATCAAGGTCCACGCAGAGATTCAGGCTTAAAGTAAATGAAGGGGAAATATTGGAGGGGGTCAGCAAGAGAACTTCTGTCTTTCTTTTTGTTAGGGAATGAGAATGTTGTCCTACCTGAATGGCAGAATCAGTTACACCTTGGACCTCTGAGCACGGTGCCTGGTGCAGCCAGCTCTATGTGGGTACCTATCACATCAGGGACATCATGGGTTTGCATACTCATTACATGCAACAGTTTTCCAACAGATGGCAGTAAGGTGTCTTGGTGTACACGCTTAGCCTATTATAACAATTTTCTGGCAAATGGGAATAGAACATCCTGAGGGAGGGGCATTTTCCCAGTTCCCAGGGGAGCCCCATCTGTGCTAGAGGCAGAGCCCAGAGTCCAACATCCTTGTGCTCAGATCCCAAATCCAGTAGTTACCAATAATATTGCTTAAAGGTTCAGACTCCTCACCCACAGCAGAGGGTTGATCGTAGTCCCTTTCTCATGGAGAGTATCAAGCAATGCAAGAAAAACACTGAGCATGGCGAACTGGCACAGAATAAGACCTAAATGTTATTTGCTATCATAAACATGATTGTGATGATAATTATTTTATGGTCCAATGGTACTAAAGCCCCAATTCCTTTCCATTTTCCAAACCAAGAAAGTGAATTACTCTCAAAAGACATAGAGTATGCAGATCATGCCTAAAAGTATGGTAATTATTTCAAGCTAATCAGCTATATTTTATATTTTAAGTACTTCAAACTATTATATCTATTCCAAGTGTTTGCCATATAGAGCCATCTAAAACAACTTCTGCAGTTTGGTCTTGGGAAGAGAGTTATTAGTGATCTTTAAAGAAAAAAAAAGCTGCCTATAATTAAGTGCACCTCATACATAGTATAAACTTGGTGTGTTATGGTTCCTCATTTCATTTAAGGGCTTTTTTTCTTATAGAGCCTTGAGACACATTCTGAGAAATAACTTCTTGGGTCATGGCAAAATGGCACCTAAAGCGCTCTTTGTTTTTTCGTCTTTTCTATCTTCTGCACCACCACCAACCCCTCCAAGTGCTACTTCTTGAGTCGTTGTTTCTTGTCAATGTTGTGTCAACCTGTCAATTGCTCACACAGCAATGGAGGAGCACTCTCACAGCACAGCTGGGCACGGTCTGGGGGAGTCCCATTCAACATGGCAGCCCCGTCCAAGGGGGCTCTGTTGACACCTGGGAAGACTGGGAGACTGCATGGGAGATTCATGACTGCCACTCCGGCAAATTCTGATTTTGACAGAATTTCTTTGAATACGGAATACTTCATTCCCAGCTCCAGGTGTTTCCTAGAGGAGGGCAGATCTAATGCCATGACCTCCTACCTCCACCAAGGTGCCCAACCTAATCACCAGCAGCTTCACATAAATCAGATTTTTGTCTTATACTTTCTGACAAAACCTGTTTCCATGAACCACCTTTTAGCTCCTGTGACCCTTTCTTGTTAAACTACTTCTCTGCTCACTCCATATCAGATATTCAGGACAATTAACCACTCAGGCATCTTTTTCCCTAACAGTGGCCTGCCTGGTATAAAGATTAAGTTTAAACACTTGATTTGGGAAAAGTAAAATTCTTACTAATGTAGAAAACCAAACCAAACCCCTTCCTGCTCTGTATCACCCACATTTAATTTTGACTGATGGGAGAAGCACAGAATGCTAACTGTCCCCTCTAACTCCACCTATTAACCGGCAGATTAAGCTCCTGTGACTCACACCCAACCTATTCAGAGCCTGAGCCAAATCACAGAATGCCTAAGGTTTCCTTCCATAATAACTGTGATAATAAAAGAAAGGACCTGTTAGGTAGATTCAAAATCTAACCAAGACTGGAAGAGGAATGCTTTCCCACCCAAACCCAAGAACATCTAGGATGAACAAGTAACAGGAGGAGGGATCAGGTTAAGACAGGCAGGTCTGGAACCCATGGAAGCACACAACCATCCAGGAGAGGGTTCGATTACACAAGTGCTTGGTTCAAGTTTAAATCACCTGGTAGCTGTGACTTTGGCCTTGATCCTCCTAAGACTCAGTTTTCTCATTTGTATAATGGAACAACAAAACCATTTACTTTAAGGGATGTCTCAAAAATAAGTGGATGTAAGTAACTCGTATGAGAGCCAGCTGGGGAGGCTTGGGGAGGCTTACAGAGCACCAAGTGGCCTCGAGAAGAGCAGCACACCCCTGCCGCTGGGCCCTGTAGGTATTTTGCTGACTCCTGGACAGGGTGAGATGTTCCTTAAGGCTCCTCCTGCCCTGCCCCCGATATTTTGTTATTCTATAAAGCATGAACTTATTAAGCATTAAAATGGAATATGAAAAATAAATTTATTTCTTTATAAATATATTCACATTTCATTAAAGCATATCTCCAAATAAAACCTCTAAGTTACTATGACTTTCTCATTTTTAAAAACGCATGCTATGATTTGAAAATTTTTCTTCCTCTATTTTCCTGCTTACCTTCTTGATTTAGAGAAACTCACTTTCAGATTACCATAAATTCCTTATTAGCTGCAGATTGTTAGACCATTCTTTTCAGTTCTTATTATAGGATTCTTCATTCTTATAATAGGATCTTACACACACTTTGGAATGTGACACTCTGGAAACTCCCCCCCACCCCAAAATAGGCAAACCTTGTCCTGCCATTGACTTTGGGTTCAACCAGATGACTTGCTCTGACCCAGGGAATATTAGTGGCTGGACATGGCCTTCTGTACATCTGCCATAGAGAACATGGGCTGGACAGCCACTGGCCCCTGAATCAACTTGACCCATAGCCTGGAGCCAACCTCTAACAACCCCAGCACAGCCTTGAGTTGCAGACCTCAGAGCAGGAAATAGATACTCATCATGCTAGGCCACTGCAGTTTTGGGTTTGTTGTGCAGCATCATCACAATGACAGCTTCTGCCTGGGATCATCAGAGAGCAAAGGTTGAACTGAGCTGCAATTCCTTCCTCTGGTTCCTGTCCATGAAGTTCACAATTACAGACAATAATGAATGCATCAAGTATTAAGAGAAAAGGGACAAAGGTTTGGCCACATTGGAAGTCTGACAGTTCCTCAAAATGCTAAACTCAGAGGTATTTATAATCAGCAACCACTCCCAAGTGTACACACAGAGAGATGAAAGTGAATGTCCACGCAACAGCTTGCACATGAGTGGTCATAGCAGCATTAATGGTAACAGCCCCAAAGTGGGAAAAAACCCACATACCCATCATGGTAGAGGTGAAGGGGTAGAATGTGTCCCATTGGTCATGGAAAGGAAAGACATGCTGCTATTTACAACGACATATATAAACCTCAAAAGAAGTCAGTCACAAAACACCATGTCTGTTAAGACTCCATTTATATCCAAGTCCAGAAGAGGCCAGTCCGCAGGGACCGAAATACATCAAAGGTCCACCGCGCCTGGAGCAAGAGAAGACAAGGAACCAGGGCTGGTGAGTGTGGAGTTACAAATGCTTTCAGACTGATCGTGGCGGCGGTTGCCTAGCTCGATGAATATAGGGGGGATCATTGAATTGTGCACTTGGAGTAGGTACACAATGACATGCACACAGTGTGTGAACTCTAGCTCCGTAAAGCTGTTCTGTCTGAAACGCAAAAGAGAGCTGAGCAGCGGGCTGAATGAGGGACCCGCAGTCCTGGTGAAGGTCACCTGGGCAAAGCTTCCACATGGCACCTGCCTCTGGTGGCTGCATTAGAGTTCACCCTCCTACTTCTTCTGCTCGGGGGTCTCGGGATGAAGCCCAGCTTCTGGGCCATCAAGTGTCCCCAGAGTGGCCCAGTGACTCCAGTCCACTCTGTTCAGACTCTGCTAGGGCCACTCGCACTTTCTGACACTCTCACAGGAAAGTTCCCGTTCAAATTCCTCTCTGCGCATCTTCCGGATTCTCAGACTCTCTTAGAGAGAGTGCCTTTGGCGGGTTCTGGGCGCATGCGCAGCAGCAGGCGCACACCTTACAGGCAGGTGAGGCTTTCTCCTGCGCCAGCCCTCGCTGCCCAGCAGCTCCTGCTTTATTTCTAACGCGGTCTTCTCATCACTGTTCACGACTCTGAATCCCCTGGTAGAAGAATTCCTTGAGAGGAGCAGGCGTAGCAGGCCTCCTGGGTCTTGTGTCCCTAACGCAGCAAGGTGGCACACGGCAGGTATTCACTGTGCATTTGTCATTAAATCATTGAAACAGCCAGTCTCTTGCTCTGCACAGCAATCTGAAAAGGCGGATGCTCTCATCGTGCACGCGACAGTTGCATCTCAGAGAAGGAGCCCTGCCCTGGGAGGAGCGCGCACGGCCAGCCAGTCCCTCCCTGCCCGGCTGCCGGGCTCTGCGTCCTGCCCACTCAACCAGGCAGCGGCTGCACCTCATCCTGCGGCCGTCCCTCCCACTCATTAGGTCCCCAGCCTCCTTCCCCAAGTTCCACAGTCAGGTGAGGGGACACTTGGCGTCTAGTGGACACCATTCCATTCTTTCCACTCTGCACAGTCGAGGAATAAAGCCAGATATACAAGCCTAACATTTTCATACAAAAAGACTATTATATTTAATCATTCCTCTCAACTCCATTTTTTTCTTCTTTAAAATTTCTCCATTTTTTTTTTCTTAGCTGAAAACTCCAAATCACTCTAGTTTTTTTTTTTTTTTTTTTGAACCCAGCCATAGCTGGAGCAATTTCATTTATATTTATAGTTAAATTCCAACTGCATATACTCCACACATGATTAATTCACAGAGGAAGGGCTCTGAAGTTTGAATGCTCTAAGTACAAAGCAGGGCAGAGTTTAAAAATGTTAGCTGAAGCCAATAATTTGAATTTTTTTTAAAAAAAGTCAGAAATCAGACAGTCACTGGTTTAAAAAATTTATGACCCCTTAGAAAACTACTTCTTTATGTAGAAAAGGAAAATATTAATCATATGTTAACGAGACGATGACAAGATGCCAAAGCTCAGCTTTGCCTTGTTTCTTTGCATCTTCTCTTGGCATAGCCCTGGTAAGGGTGTTACCCAGAACCCTCAGCTTTCCAGAGGAGACTGCCATATTTGTCCTCAGGCTAAGCCAAGGAAAAGCTGCAGGTAGAACTGGGTTTACCTGGGAGTGGAATGTGTCTATTCTCAGGATGGAGAGTAAGTTTGCCCCAAATGATCCCTGTAATATATGACCAGGGTGTCCCTGTAAAAAAATGACCAAGGCCTAATCGCTCTAATGTGTTGTGAACTTTTTGCTCTCCTTGGGTTTCTGAACACACAGATCTGTTGCCATAAAAGAGAGGGGAAGAACAAAGTGCTTCGTATTTTCTTACACAAAGCAGCAAAGTCTTCTGCTTGGGGAGGGGCAGTTAATCTCCAAGAGACATTCTTTCCCTTTTTCTCCACAGCATGCGCATTTAGGAATGACAGGAGCCGCTGCAGACCCGGGGCCTGAACTCAGCTGGGCGGGCCACTCAGGAGCTCTTACTCTCAGCAGCTGCTTGCTCATTTGCAAACAGAGGGCCTGCTGCATCAGTCCTGTAAAGAGCAGAGAACAGCACCTGGCGTACAGAAGGGACGGGGCAGTGTTGACTTTTCCTATTGTTATTACTATCAGAGCTTAGAGACTAACGCAAACTACTGAAAATTAAGCTCACAATTACTGTAATGCTGTTGAAGTATTGTAGAGGTCAGGGTCAGTTCGAACAATATTTTAAGGAATTCATAAAGTTAGTGGATGGCTGAGAACATTATTTGTTTTAAAGAATAGCTATCTTTTCTTTCTCAGCCCACAATTTTGCCCCCAAGGGAGACTCTGGATCTTTCTGAGATTGCTTTTTAACAAAGAAGAATGAACTCTTCCTTGGAAAGGAAGTGTTTCTGTTGTTTAATCAAGAAAAGCTATGTGAGAAGCACAATCTCTAAAATCAACATGACTAATTTCCAATCTTGCACCTCCACTTCCCCACTGTGTGACCTAGAGAAAGTGTCTCAACCTCTCTGTGCTTGGTGTTCTTATCTGCAAAATAAAGATAATGATAGCATTTATCTGATGGGGCCGAATGAAAGCTCATTTGAGTTAATACATGCCAAGTACTTAGAACTAGGACAGAGACATTCAATACCAAAAGCATATTTGCTAGTATTATATAAAAATCTTCTCTAGGTCTTGTTGGTTTTCTTCATGTAATTGTTTCATATATTTAGTAAACATTTACTGAGAGTTGACAATGTCTATGTTGTGTTGCACACACACACACACACAAATCTAAATGTGGGATAATTTTTTTAGATACATATTCAAAAGGGGAACAATTATTCCAGATCCTTCTTGTACTCATCTATGCAACCTAAAAACAGCCCCATCCTAGAACTCTATCTGAAACAGCAGTAACCGCAAACACACTTGTGCTTGCCTTTCAGAACAGGAGCCCGGATGCCCAGCTGTGGAGGGTGTCTTCCCCATAGGCAGACTGTGGTGCGTCTCCATGGCAATGCACCCAGAGGCACCAGGACTACCAGAATCCCCCCACGTGAGGCTGCTCCTGAGTTCTTCCTGGTTCTCCGAGGACCCCCACGTAACATCCGGCTCCTTCCTCTGACCAAAGGCAACGCTTCTTCCTGCAGTCAAGGTCTGTGTCCCAAGCACGAGCCTGTGAACCCTCTAGAACCCTGCCTGCTTCATTCCAGGAATTTTCAGCTCGTCGTGGTCAGGGAGGAATTGGTTTTTGTTAGCTTTCTTCCTACTTTCTCCCTACGTCCCCCAAAGAATCATATGTTCATTTTGTCAATAAAATAAACAGGGAACTTTCACCTGGAGTCTCTGGGAGGGTCCTGATGTCTGTGTTGTTGCATGGTTTTGAGAACGACCATGTTTACAGGGTTCTTTTTCAAACCCCACCAGGAAGCTTCCTTAGCTCACCTGAGTCTATGGCCTTCACCATGTGCTGGGCACTTGTAGCGAGGCCAGGATGGGCAAGGTCAGTTCGTTCTAGGTGTACAGCCCTCCTCTTCACGAGGGCTATATTGCAGTTTTAAAGTCCAGGTGATTCCGGCATGCATTTTAAGTATTACCCCTTGCTTTTGAGTAGGTCAGTGCTCAGGAACAGACGCAAATGGCTTTCCATAAATATTTTGACATGGCCACCAGGACCCAAGTTCCAGTTGATAAGAAAAACCTGCATGTAGTTCTGAGATGAACCCAGTAACAGCAGCCACACTCAGATAATCCTCTCGGACCACAGGATTGTCTTCATCCTGATTTCTTTCTTGTATCTTTTTAATGTACAGGCTTATAACAAAACTTGAAAGCTGGACATATTTGCCCTAAATAATGATTTGGAATTGAGGATGCATTCTTCCCTTGGCTTCCCATGAGTAGGTCTGATCATGACCTTGTTTTCTTTCTGGCATGAGAAAGGGATCTACATTGTTCCTTCAATGGACTTGGTCACTCAATCCCAACCAAAGAACATCAGCAAATGTGGTTTTACTCAGACAGGAAGTAGCACTCCGTTATCAAAAATGGATCTCAGTCTAAAAGTTTCCTTATCACTCTAAAAACTTCCTTGCAAGTCACTACATTCCAAGCATGCCAGAAAGACTGCCCAGTAATCTTACCCTATTTCAGTTACCCAAGGTCAACTGCAATCCAAATATACCAAATGGAAAATTCTGAAAATAAACAAGTCATAAGTTTTAGATTGCACACCTTTCATTAATTAGCATGATGGAATCTCACCCTAACCCCACTCCCTCCCACTTGGGTCTGGAATGCTCCCTTTGCCCACTGTTCTCACTCTGTATATGCTACCTGCCCGTGAGTCACCTCGTAGCCAACCTGGTTAGGAAGCAGACTGTCAGGTACCATTGTGCTTAGTCTCAAGAATGCCTTATTTAACAATGGCCTGGGTGATGCTGGCATTCAGATATTCTGCCTAGCCCCTCTTTCACCCCATGAATGGTGGCAGGGGTCCTCTAGGACAGGGGCAGGTTGAATATCTACCCGCTTGTCCATCCCAAATTCAGAACTGCCCAGGACTTCTCGCTCAGCAACAAACCCCTGTCTTTGGACTTGGCATTTGGGTTGTTGGTATCAGATTATTCTCAGTTCACTCCAATATGCTTATTTTATGTGGAAGGGTAAAGTCTTCTGCTCCATGAGGAAAAAAACAACAACACTGTATGCGGAGGCTGCTAAGATCTCATGGATGAATGAATGGTTTATATGTGAGATCGTGAAGAAGGAGAAAGAAATCTGCACTAGTTTTGCTGTGGCACCTCAAACTGTGAAAGTCATAGCACGATGCAGATGCATGACAGTGACCTTACATTTGTGTATGTCTAGGAAAAGACAGAGTATAAGCAGGGATCAGAACTACGCACACATTTCTAGGAATTCACTGGGGTGGGGTCTTCCTGGGGAGTGCTGTCTTATTTTTATTTTTATTTTCATAAACTGAAAAGAGTAATTTACTTCGAATGCTAGCAACCAAAGCATCTGAAACTCACAAAACTCACAGAATCAAAACACACCTTTCCAAACTTAAAACCTGCTTAAACAGATTGATCTATTTATTCCAAGATCAAGAAATTGAATGCAAGATTGAGTTCAAAGGCAATGCTTTGTTGCAGAGTGAGAAGCCCTAGACAATTCTGAATTTGGGATGTCAGGTCAGTAGCTGTTGAAACTGCTGGTCCTAGTGGATCCCTGTCACCTCTGGGTGAGGTGAGGGAGGTGCTGGGCAGCGGGGACGGCTCTGGAAGGAGACGCTGAGAGACTGCTCTCCTCCAGTCAGATCTTGGGTGCCTCTGCAGAAGCGTCTCCAGGGCTCTGTCTGCCTTAGATTTCTGGAACTAAGAAACCACTGCAAATGAAGCCATCTGCAGATCTACCAGGTGTGACGCGGGAAGCCTCAGTGACTCCCACTTTTTAAGGGATGGGGGCTACTCTGGTGGCAGCCGATTCTCTGCAGTCATTCATGCAGCTCCCCCAGGACACGGTTTTTATCTTTGGAGAAGCCTCCGCCTGCTACTGTGGTGAAGGGAACACTCAGGAGGAGCTATTAGCAGTCACTTGTTTCAGTAAACATTGAATATAACATATGCCTCTCAAGTAATGTGTATCCAAACATACAATTTACAAATAATTAACATCATGTTAATTAGTCACATTAATTTATGCCACTTTGTGGAATTATTTCCTCGGAGTGTTTAGGAACGCTGCCAGGAGCTTGAGCCAGACATGTGAAAATGTGCTTGAAGTTAACCGTGGTGCGCGGCTGGGAAGCCCAGCTTGAGCGATCCTCGCGGGGATTGGCACATTGGAAGCCTGAGGACACTTTCCGCTTCCTGCCTCTGCCTGATCCTGAGGGTGACTGCAGAGGGAGTGTGGGTTCTCCACCACCAGGTGCGCCGGGTCCAGTGGTAAAGTAGGGTGGGCGATGCTGTGCTCGGATCTGGTGTGCGGGATGATGGGAAAAGTAAGGAGAAAAATGACACCTGCGATTATTTCCTGTGGGCAAAGCTCTGAGAACAAAAAATGGCCAAAGCAGGGAGTTAATGTCTCCGGACAAAGAACGTCCTCTGGAAGCTTCCATCTGTACTTGAAACTGGCACCTTCAAAAAAGACCAAAGCCCACTGTCCCCCAAAGCACTTGAACCTGGGGGACAATCCAGCCAAGCAGTTCAGGATGAAAAGGGAGAGAAGGAGAAAACAGGCTTCTGTGGACGCTGCAAACAGTGTGAAGTCAGTAGAGAAAACAATCTGACTACAAAGTCAAGCAGAAGTCAGCATGAAGTTGGAGGAACTTGGGCTCATGGCGGAGCCGAGTCAGTGTAGGAACTAGACAGCTCTGTAGCGTAGCTGAGCTGGCCACGACTGGGGGGGGCTGTGACACTTGCCGTGACTGCTCCCTCCCGAGTGCGCTCCCTGCCCAGAGCTGTGGTAGCTGAGGTCCTTTGTATTGGGAACCAATTAGACAGGAGGGGGTGGAATGCGGACCCCTTTTTCTAAACTTCAGTGTGGATTCCCCACAGCCCCAGACAAGCCAGGAAACTGTGCTTTTTGGTTTCTGGGTTTTGGGTTTTTTTGGTTGTTGTTGTTGTTGTTGGGGTTTTTGGTTGGTTTTTGTATTGCTTTTGGGTTTTTTGTTCGGCTGGTTTATTTAATTTTTTTGAACTGGGCACTGAACCCAGGGATGATTTACCACTGAGCCTTATCTCCAGCTGTTTTAGTCAGTTTTTTTGCTGCTGTGACTAAAAGACCTGAGAAGAACAACTTCAGTTTGAGAGGTCTCAGCTCACAGACAGACAGCTCCATTCCTTGGGTGAAGCTGAACATCATGGCTGAAAAGTGTAGTGGAGGATGCAGCCACATGAGATCAGGAAGCAGAGGAGAGATTCTGCTCATCGGGGACAAAATATACACCCCAAAGGCACAGCCCCAATACCCCACCTCCTCCAGCCACACCCTGCCCACCTTCAGTTACCACCCAGTTAATCCCATCAGGAGATTAATCCACTGATTGGGTTAAGGCTCTCATAACTCAATCATTCCTCTAAACTTTCATGTGTTGTCTCACACATGAGCTTTTTGGGGATGCCTCACATCCAGACCATAACAACAGCCCTTGTTATTTTTTTAAATTTTGAGACAAGTTCTCACTAAGTTGCTGAGTCTGGTCTCAAACTTGTGATCCTCCTGCCTCCTGACTCATTGGGATTACCAGTGTGAACCACCACACCTGGCTTCAGAAAACTGTTTTCAATGATGGCATTCCAAGCGGGTTCGTGATTTCTTACTGATCATAGATATGAAGACTAGAACTCTATAAATAAGTTATACTCCCAAGGCCCAAACAGGATTGAAAAGAACTTGCAAGAAAATTTAGTGCAAACAAATATTTGAGGGTGAGAATATAAGGCATCAGCCATCATATGGGAATTGCGGAGAATAGAAGAAGCAGTTCAACACCCAGGTTCTGAGACTCTACCTTGTGAAAACAGGATGATTAGAGCTGATTATCAACACAATTCCTCCCTCCAAATTCTGCGTATGTATGATCGCTTGTCTCAAGCTGCCCCAGCCAGATCATGAGAGGTGTTCAGAAGACAGGAGGCAAAGGAGGAGGCTGGAGAGGTACCGTGAGACACTAGCCCCCTACACCACCCAATCCTGGTCAAATTTAATAATATAGGGGGAGGGACAGGTGTGTGAGTGAACAACACAAATAAATAGCAATATAAAATAGGACATAGGTGCCCAGGAATCATGGCATAAAGGAGGTCCAAATATCTGCTGTGGGACCCAAAGGAACCGTGACCCATTTAGAAAGTTAGAGAAATTTAACCAAAGAAAGTTCCTTTCCTGATACTTGTTCCTACGTGTCTTCAGAGATAAATTTAGAGCTCTATTTCCATGTAGACACATTGATATATCAGTATAAAGAATGGTATTTGTTTCCCATAAGAAACTCTTGACTTATTGGTATGAGAATCACATTAAGTCTATAACTTCCCCAAAAGTCTTGGTTAATAACAATATATTTTAAGTGTTGCTTTTTAAATTTTATTTAGGGCCTATTTGATTCACTTTAACTCTGATTCAATTTGGTTCTCTTTAATATTTATCCAATAATGTTTCAGAATCCCAAAGATGTGAATACATGAAAGCTCTTCCCTAATGTCCAGGAAACCATTGAGAATATAAAAGCAGCAAAAAAATCATCCTAGGGTTTCAGGACGTTCTGAAACTTCAAAGGGAAGCGAATGAAATCTGCACCTATTTTGCCCAAACTGAAATTGCACTCGGCAGGAAAGGCACTTCTCCCCATGCAGAAATCTGAAAATGCATTTGAAAAAATAGATCCATATTTTAATTAAAAGGGGCCATTCTGAGCCCGGCATGTGGAAGCACAGCATTAATATTTGTGACATTAACCACGGGGAACAGGGGGGCAAACAGGGTCTTCCATCAGCAGCAGGAAGTTAAGGTTGATCTTTCTTGAAATCCAGATTCTCACAGACATGAAGGGGTCTGCTCTTGCTTCAAAGCACTACCCAAGGACGAGGCACACAGACGGAGGGTCTGCAGACCCACAGGGCAGCTGCAGAGGGATCGGAGTTGAAGCAGGACAGTGTGTCTAGTGAACTGCTGCTGGGCGTTGCTGAGCACAGGAGTGTGTGTGTGTGTGTGTGCGCGCGTGTGTGTGTGAGAGAGATGGCAGGCGACTACACCCTACCCTTCACACAAACACATTAACTAGTGTCACTCCACAGTTGCACAAATATTAAAATGAGCATCATTTGATCCACAGACTCCAGAAAGTGAATAGTAATGGCATTTCATTGGCATAGACTGTCCCATATTTGGCAATTAACAAAAAACGAACACATGAAGCCAACTGTGGTATAAGTCCTCAATACCGTAATGCAGGTAGTGACATGATACCTGGCAGCCAGTCTTGGCATGCTGGGTTGATGAACAGGTACATTTAAAATCTAACAGGTTAAAAAAAAAAAGGATCACAAATATATACATGAATTTTTTTTTTTCTATATCAAATGTATCATTTCCTTCTCTTAAAGAATATGTTGGTTATTCCATAGGGAATAAAGATTAAAATCTGTAACTCTTTTTTAAGGGTTGGAGTCCATAGAGCCTTGGTGTGTTTCTTATAGCTGTAAGTGTGGTTCAGCTTTGAGCAACGCAGGGTGAAAGAGCAGGAAGCCGGAAGCAGAGTGTGTGTGGCATGTGTCCCCAGCCCCCAGTCAGTGGGGAGCAGGCTAGGACAGTTCCAGGCAGGCGGGAGGCTCTGCACTGATTTCCCCTGGAGCTGTGCTGCCCAATGAGGCTTCTATCAGCCACACGTAGCCACTGAACTCCCCAAATGTGGCTTAGAGCTGCCAAGACTGGACTTGAAATTTTAGTTCATCCTCACTCAGTAAAATTAAATTAAAAACCTGAACCAGTTCAAAACGCTTTTCCAATAAATGCCGCTATATGATGTCTTTATGACGGCATTTCTATTAAGTATTTTATTAGGTAAGATATTGTTCTCTAGTGAGCACACTGGGGACAGGCATTGCTATACGTCATAGCTTTTCCCTGTTACCTATTGATTCAGCTGGAATGATTTTTTCTTTTGTACCATATAACACTGCAATGTTCTCACTAGAATATTCCACGTAGATGTTACAGGTTAAGGGGTTACCTACGTAAGTGACAACTGGTAATAAAATCCAAAAACTTTTGATTATACACTATTAACTTAGCTTCTACTTAAATACATAGAGACAGATTTCAAAATTTTAAATGATGGTACTCAGACAAAAATCAAGGAGGGAATCACAAGTCAGTTCTATGATAGGAAAAGTTAAGAAAAAAGATAAGAAGAAATAATATCACAAATTTTGGGAGGAATGTCAACTGCAATTTCCCAAAGCACAAGGAAACAAAGCTGTTTGTTGTGTAAAACAGAAATTTAAGGTAATAAAGTAGACAATATAAAGAGATATTTTCAGCAAATACATAGCAAACTGGAAAAGACATTTCTTCTCAACACTCAAAACAAAAATGTTGCTACTAGAAAATGTGGTTCCTAGAATGCAGTTAAAAGAAATTCAAAATTATACATGTGGTTGGCATTACAGATCTGCCGGATATTGTCAGGGTGCCAACAGATGTTCCATCTCCCAAATCTGTCTGAGATCTGCCCCTGTGCCTTTGCTACTCTGTGGTCACCGCCCATCACCGCTCACCTCTCACCTGGTCTGTGTCAGTCACCACCTGACGGAGTCCCTGATCCCCCTTGCCCCTTGCAATCCACTCTCTAGGTAGCAGCCAGCATGATTTTTGCAAAATGGAAATCATCATACTTAGAAAATACACCATAGTTCCAAGGATTTTACAGAATTTGGCACTATTGTCTTCTCTAATCACTTTCCTCACCCTCCTGGTACCCTCCCCAGCTTTCCTTCTGTTTCTTGGAAGATACCAAGCTGATTCCCATCTCAGGGTCTTTGAGTTGGCTCTCCCTCTGTTCATACCGCCATATGTATTTGTCAATGACATGAATAGATAGGTGTGGGAACAGGGGTGAGCAGGATCAGGCATCTGATTTTCACCCCACATTTATCCATTTATACGTTTATTTCAGTGAAAACCCATCACTTAATCCCCACTATTTGCCAGGCCCTAGACTAGGAGTTGAGGAACCAGATATTTTAAAAATATTTCTCTCTATAGGAAATAACAAGGAACATGGTTTCTGTGTATTCTCTTCCACTGAATTAGAAGACTAAATTTATCGGTGGCTAAGTCACTGCAGCTATTTTATGTTGTAAGTATATTGAAAACAAAACAAAACAAAAACCAGGGCTCAACTTGATGGTGTCGTAAGCAGAATATAAAAAGTTAATGATATTATGAGTCTCAATCTGGGCTGCAAACAGAAATCTAGAAACTCCAATTCAATCAACAGGATTGAGGGGGTCAGCAGGGCAGGTTCCTCTTGGGCAAGGGCTATATCTTATTAAGTTTTGTATCTTCAGTGCCTGGTCCACAGTAAGAATTCAATAAATTCCTGCTAAATTGAAATCATCACTTACAATAAGCCCTTAATAAGACTGTGAATTTATTGAAGGCAAGAGTCTGCACCAGTGGGCCTCTGCATCCTGGAGGCTGAAGACCTGAGTCTCCAAAATTGTCTATGTGCATTGTGGCTAAAGCCTTAAGTCCTAAACTGATCAGATGAGCAACATAAATGAATGAGGCTGGCCAGATGCAGACACTGGGGAGGGCTGGGTACTGGACTGGGAGGGTTACTTGCCATCTGCAGGGCCTCAATGTGGCTAGATCTTCTGACGTCCCCCAGGTCCAAAGCCTAAAATTTAGGCTTTTATTTGAAATCTCCTGATTTTTACTTGTTGGCAATTAATTAAAAATGTTTTCAACACATTGTGGTAAAAACACACATGCAGGTTTTATTTGGCCCACAGGAAGGTGGGGGGCGGTCAGACAGTGACCTTGGAGTTAAAGAGAGGGTGCAGGTATCAGCCTTCCTGAAGCATAGCACCCGGCAGGCACCACACTTGGTGTTCTCCATTTGACATCGCCTTATATTCTCCCAAAGTCCCTGAGTGGTGGGTGCGATTAGCTCTGTTTGCAGAGGAGAACCACAGGACTCTGAAGGGTGAATAAGTTCTCCCAGGGTAACAACCAGAAAGCTGGTGGGTTAGCATGGAAAGTCAATACTATTGGTCTTTGTGATGTATTGGGCTGTCTTCTAATTATAGATTCCAACCTGCTTCCTAAACAGGAAACAATTCAACAAAAGCAAACAATAGGAACCCACCAAATGGGCCTGGTGTTCAGGATGGGGTCATTTTTGAGACATGAACAGGAACACCAGCTGAGGACTGTTCTTCAAAGAAACACATTCCTACATGTGTCAAGGTTCCGCTGTTCTTCAGGCATGTGAGGACCAGTGCTGCCCCAAGACATTAAAGCTGCACACATGGAGAAGGTCCGCGATGCCCTTGGCAGTTTCATTATTCTGTTTCTGGCTCATTCTGCAGACATGTGTTTCTGCTTAGAAATGCACAGAGGTGGATAAATCACTGGGTAGTCATTCCCAGACCAGCTTCATGAACTTTCTTGGCACGATCTCACCGCTGAAATCAGCATGGCTTAAGAGTTATACAACATTTTATTAGGCCTTCATTCCGAACTTTTCTTGAATTTCAATGTTCATCTATTGGGTAGAAAATAAATGTTGCTTGTGGCTCAAACACCAAAGTTTTATGACTTTATTTTTAATTAACTTATTTAGCAATTTTGATTTTAAGGAGGCAGGAGAGAGTTTTGAATATACTTGAAGGAAATTTTTTTTTATTATTGGTTCTTTTTAGTTATACATGACAAAGGAATTTATTTTGAAATAATTTTAAAAGCATGGGATATAATTTGTTCTAATTTAGTCCCCAGTACTTCCTCTTCCACTCCCCTTTCCTCTGCTGTTTATGCTATTTATTTATAGTATTTTGTGCGTGTTTCTTTTTTTTAAGTTAGTGTCTTGTGGATGTACATGATGGTGAGATCCACTGTGGTATATCCATATATATACATTGGAAAGTTAGGTCAGATTCATTCTACTGTCTTTCCCTATTCCATCCCTTCTGCCTTTGTCTACTCCACTTATCTTTCTTCTATTCTTTTTTAGCCCCTGCCCCTTATTTTGGATTATGTTCTACATATCAGAGAAAACATTGACTTGTGGGGACTGACTTATTTCACTTAGCATGATAGTTTCCATATCCATCCATTTACCAGCAAATGCCCTAATTTCATTCTTCATTATGGCTGAGTAATACTCCATTGTGTTTATGCACCACATTTTCTTTATCTATTTATCCGTTGAAGGACAGCTAGGTTGGTTCCATAGCTTGACTATTGTGAATTGTGCTGCTATAAACATTGATGTGGCTGGGTCACTGTGGTATGCTGATTTAAAATCTTTTAGATATACACGAAGAAGTGTATATCCTTAGATATACACTCCTATTGTGGGTCCCATTCCTTTTTTTTTTTTTTTTTTTTTTTTTTTTGCAGTGCTGGGAATTGAACCCAGGGCCTGTGCTTGCAAGGCAAGCACTCTACCAACTGAGCTATATCCCCAGTCCCCTTCCTAATTTTTTTGAGAAATCTCCATACTGCTTTCTAGAGTGGTTGCACTAATTTGCAGTCTTAACCCCTATCTCTTACCCTGCACAAAACTTAGCCCAAAGCGAACAAAGACCTAGAAATGAGACCAGAAACCCTGCCACTGCTAGAAGAATATGTAGGTCCAACACTCCTGGATGTCTACTCAGGAACTGACTTCCTTAACAAGACTCCTACAGTGTAAGAAGTAGAATAAAAACCAGTAAGTGTAACGGCATCCAATTAAAATGCTTCTTCACAGCAAAGGAAACAATTAAGAGTATGAAGAAAGAGTCTACAGAATGGGAGAAAATCATTGCCACCTGCACCTCAGGTAGGGTATTATTAATATCCAGAGCATACTAAGAACTCAAAAAACTAACACCAGAAAATAATAATAATAACCCAATCAATAAATGGGCAAAGGAAATAAACAGACACTTTTCAAAAGATGAAATACAAATGGTCACAAATACATGAAAAATTCAACATCTCTAGCAATTAGAGAAATAGCTACATCGAGGAATTTTTTTACACATTCACATACATATGAACATATAAATAGACTGCAATGTTATCAGCTTTCTGAGAATGGAAGGTGGAGAGAAATTCACATCCTGGGTAGATGCATATGCAATGCAGAAAATGTTTTAAATATGTCCAAAGACAGAGTGGTTTTGCAGCTGTCTTTCATCTCAGGGCAAAAAAGAATGTCCATATTTCCCATTTCTTATTTTGCAGTAGATACCAACAACACCTCTCATCATCATAGCAAAGGCACAGAATTTGGGAAGAGAGAACTTAAGACAAATTTTGCACAAGCCATGAGTTGTCTTGGACAAGGTTCTTAAGATTATTGCAACTCAATATCTTCACGTATAAATGAGTGAAGATGACGGTACCAGCCCTCCTAACCACAGAGGCTATTGAAACAATCCGACGAAATAATGACTCTCAGTGTGCACACCAGCAACCACCATCACCAGCATGCTACTGGAGATGTCTCTATGAAAATGAAATCGTTTCCTTTCTTGTCCATTTATTCATTACTCATTCATTTTTTTCTGCAAGCATGTACTGTGTACCTGCCACACGCCAGACACCCTTCTAGGTTCTGAGGTTATGAACATGAGCCAGACATCAAGACCTCATCCCCTTACTAAATCAGCTCTCACTGGACAGAACAAGAGAACAGGTTTGGGGATAGATGCCATAGACCATTCCTGGATTCCTTATTCTAGAGTCCCTGTCATAACTGGAGTCCCCAGGGAGGAAGTATATAGTGAGATTAGGAATGTCTGGGGACAGGTGTTGTGCAGGATTAGGAAAAGAACTGCATGAGTCAGCTGGACCCTGGTCCAGTCTGACCCAGTCTCTGGCTCACCCCTGCTCCAAAGCACCAGGAACACCCACTGTCCTACACAGGCCAATGGGGAATGCTTCCCTGCATGTGGGCAAGGTTTCCAGGGCCTCAACTTTAATTCCCTAGAGGATTTCTAAGTAGGATTCTGGTTTGAGAGGCAAATCATATCCCGCCCTTTCCAACCTTGCTTCCAACACCCCAGGATGAATCACTCTTCCCATTCTCTCCACTCACACTCACCCCCACCGTGCTTTCTACCAGACCTGGGGCACAGTGCACAGTGTGTGCGCATGTGCATGTTCAATGCTTCTGTCCCCCTACTAGTCAGTGAAATGCAGGAAACAAAAAGGCAAGGAACGAGATGGCCAACACTGTGTACCAAGATTTCCAAGGAACAAATTTTGTCAATGGTTTCAACTTCAGAAATGCCCAAGAATCTTCTAGAAAACTACGGAAATGTGGAGGCCATACAATAGTTGCCAAGAAACTGACTAGAAGGGGTAAATCCCACATCTGCCACTTACTAGGTATGGACCGTGAGACAGCTATTTATCCACATGCTTCAGTTTCTCCATCTTTGATGGGGATGGAAAGATTATCTGCCACCGGGTGGTTGTGAAACTGACCTGAGGTCACATATGTAAACGGAACAGGACCTAATGCGTGTCTGCTGTGACTGCTATGACCATTGCCGCGGCTATTTCTACCATTGTCAACATAGTCGTGATCATTAGGAGCCTTCAGCCCTGGACCAGATGCCAATATTTTTTAAAATGTTCCACAAGGCTGGGAACCACAGACTCATCATGCAGTAGGCACACTAAGTGGCTGAAGAATAACTGAATGATTGAAAAAACGAAGACCATGTGCAACAGAAGAGACACAGCGCAGGAAATGAGAGCCAGGAGTCGCACCCGGGAAATGTCCTGCCAGTGAAGAGATGCTGGACTGTGTAGGATGTTAGTGGAAGAGCTCACAGAATCTTCTGCCCTGAACACTTGAATGAACAGGGGAGGTGACACTCATTTTCGGAAGGTTTCAGTACAGATTCTAGTCCTGAGTCAAAGAAAGTCCTTAATAAACTCTTGGTCCCATTACAGACTTCCAAATATTTATTCATCCTTTCTACAGGGCAAAGGGAGAAGGGAAGAGTGTACCAGGCTGCTGGAAAATTCTGGATCAATTCTAGGCAAATCGTTTTTGTAAATACCTTTCTGTTTGCATTTGACCCCCAGGCCATTCCTCACTCTGCCATTCATTCAGTAAATGTGCATTGGACCCTGGTCTTTGCCATATTCCATCTTAGCCCTGGGAAATGCTATCTTACTGCTCTTTGGCCCAAACCCAAGAGAAGATGCTCAGTCATTTGATGAAAGGTGAAAATAACCTAATCAATGCTCAGTGCAGGAGGCAGCTCAAAAATAAATACCAGGCATACAGCCTGAACTTCCCTTCCACCCATTTCTTATTTTGGTAAACTTCCCTATCCCTCGTGGTGTTTTGCATGAATTAATATTTGGTAAAAATATATCATAAACCAACACTGAGGAAGACTTCTACATGATGCTTTTATAGGTTGCAGAGTTGTACTTTCCTTGAATAAAAGGATCCTTTGCAACATCACAATAATGAAGAGAAAAGGACTCTTCCCCAGAAGATCTGCTATTGATTCCTGCAGGATCCTGAAAGATTCATGGAACCCCTCCAGGTATTTGTTTCCTGGGGTCAAAGAATAAAGGAAAATAAAGCTTTTGGTCTAGGCAGCTCAACCTACTTCCTTTTGTATGCTTTCTTTGCTTCACACAGCTTCCCTTAAAAGCATGTGGGATTCTTCTCACAGAGGCACAGAGATGCTAAGTGGTTGGCTTTAAAGTGAATTAGCTGTCAAAAAGCACGTCAGAAGAAGAAATCGCTATCGTGACTTTGGTGGCATGCTGACAGATGCTGAACAACTGACTTTCTGGAAACAAAAGCGCCCTGATTTGTGGTGCTTGCCAGTTCCCGCGGTGTAAATATTCCCTCCGTGACTCTTTACCATGAAGTCACTGAGTGCAGAGTTGGAAGAGAGGCTCAGGACTGGCTGTCCTGAACTGCTGGCACCTGGCTGCAGCACCTGCTGTCCCACTTCCCAACCCCACCCCTCAGGGCTTTCATGGTTGGGTGGGTGGGCAGCGCATGTTACCATGAAGCTCCTTGAAGGCAGGGTAGTAGCCCATTCATCCATTCTCCCCTGGTGTTTGGTGCAGGGGAGATAAGCAACTGCTTCTAAAGAATAATGATAGACACACACACACACATATGTAATAAATGTAAATATATACCTGCAATCTATACATAAATATGTTATATATATGCAATCTAATATATGCAAACACACACATATATATTTATAATCTAAGATTCCTTAGAATGAAACTTGCTTTGCTAGAAAAGAATTCCCATTAATCATGCCAACTTCAAAGGGCTTAGATTGACCCAATTTTGTTCTGCTAACATGATCTAACCCTTCCAGATCATCAGGCTGATAGGCATGGATTCTCAGGAGATTCTAATGAGTTAGACCTTTCCTTTAGAGCTGCCACAATATCCCAGTAGTGACAGATATCACTCTGGGAAAGACATTCCAAACAGTGACCACCACCACATTATTACAGGTTGGTATAAGCAATTCATAATTTCCTCTCAGCACACCTAAAAAAGCAATATTAAGTTTTAATAAAGAAGGAGAGAGAAAACAGGAATCGAAGATGTATGCTGTGGTCTAAATATCTCCCCACTAAATTCAAACTTCAAACTCCTAATCCCAAAAGTAACGTTACCAGGAGGTGCAGCCCTAGAGGTGTGACAACTTCCCAAGAGGGTGGAGTATTTTCTAAAGAGGGTGGAGCACTCGTGATGGGATTAGCACCCTCATAAGGGACCCCACATTGCTGCCTTGCTTTTTCCACATGTGAAGATAAAGGGAAGGCACCATCTAGGAGCCCTGAAGCACGTCCTCAGTAGACAGTAAATCTGCTGGGATCTTGACCTTGGACTTTCAGCCTCCACAGGAGTGAGAATGTCCTGTGGTTTATAAGTTGCCCTGTTGGTGGGGTTTTGTTTCAGCAGTCTGAAGAACTAGGGTCAGGTGGAATTTAGGTTTGCCCCCATAAAATCGGGGAGGGCAGGATGGCAGGGTGTCACATTTGAAAGTTAGGAACACAGAAATGAAGACCCAGGTGGAAACCAGGACTTCACTGTTGATCTGAATTATTATTCTTGATTCTCCCTTTCATCAAATACCAAGGAGTTTTACTTTTATTTTTTTAATCAAGGAAGACTATCCAATGCCTCATTATTTTTACAGATGTGATTTTTTTAAAAAAACTATTTGAGTTTGCATTGCTGGTTTTTTCTTTCCTCTTTCTTCCTTTTTTAAAACCATATGGCATAAAACAATGGGTCATGTTGATATCTCTTCTATCAAGGACCTGCATCAAAGCTGGCACAGAATAGAAACACATTTGTACTCCATGAAGATTTCAGAAACTTTAGACCAGCTTCTCTGCAGAGACCCCCCACCTGCTGTGCACTGTCCTCTTACTTTCTTTAGTGAATGTCATAAGAGTAGGAATGACTTCATCAAAAATATCCTTAGATGCCCTGAGTCATTAGCATAGGATCCTTTTTCCATTGCAACTAACCACCTAATGTGCTCATGCTGTCAGTCCATTTATGTTGCTGTAACATAATACCAGAGACTGGGTAATTTATAAAGAAGAGAGATTTATTTCTTAAAGTTCTGGAGACTGGGAAGACCCACATCAAGGTGCTGACATCTGGCAAGTGTCTTCTGGCAGCATCAAATGTGGCAGAAGGTGTCATATGACAAGAGAACAGGAGGGCAGGAAGCAAGGTAAAGCCAGAGAAGTCCAGTTCACTTGTATGACAAAGTTGCTCCCAAGATAATGACCTTAATCCATCAGGAGGGTGGAGCCCTGACCACATAATCATCTCCAAAAGGTCCCACTTCCAACACCTTCACAGCAGCAGGTGTACATTTCAACATGTCCTGGAGGTGACATTCGAATCATGGCAAACACACAGTGGGGCAGCAGGACATAGAGCAACCAGAGCAATGAGCTAAATCAGGGAGTTCCCAGGAGATGAAGGAGCAGATGGGTGTCTTTGGAGAGGACAGGCAGAAGACACAGAGGACTGCAGACTGGCCAGCTCCTGAGAAAGTGGAGAGAGAAGCAGGAACAGGGTTGGAATGCAGGCGAAGAGCAGGGGCAGAAGCTGGATGCCACTGGGCACCAGTCCACGAGAGCTGCATGGTGGGGGGTCTGACACCCCAGGGCTGTGGGCACGTGCCCTGCACACGCCTCCTGTCAGCCAGATGTGCAGAGAGCGAGCACAGGACCAAAGAAGCCGCAAAAGGCTGCTGGCTGCATGCCAGGGCTTAGGAGTCAGGTGTTCACCCTTAGATCCAGGGAACTACAAGACAGAGGGCACCCCAGGGAGCATGGGGTCTCCAAAGCTGCCACTTGAGAAGGAATCTGCCCCAACCAGGGTCTCCTCTTTAAATATCCGCCATGCCAGATGACACAAAGCCATCCAGCCAAGCATGAACTATCCCTTTGTTCCCACCTCACCCCCCCTTAGTCCCTGGCAGAGAGGATCACAGCTGCTGTTTTGTGGAAGCAGGGAGGAAGGACACGAGCAAAGAGGAGAGGGAGGAAGAACAGGGCGGACTCCCCCGTGGTGCCCAGTGTGGGCAGCAGAGGAGGGAAGGTCTCACCCAGGCCAAACTCTGCTGTTCCCAGCAGTGGGTGCTCCATGTGGTTCCTACCACATGGAGATCATTTCCAAAACTTCAGGGGGTTGAATTCTGACTGAGAACAGGTGGAAAAGGTGTGGAGGGCACTCGGCAGACACAGGGAGAAAGTCGGCTGCCCTAGGTTTCAAGAGTGGTCCCCAAAGACATGCCCACCTGGAGCATGTGAAGTGGCCTTCTGTGGTGTTTAAAGGTGGAATTAAATTAAGGACCTTGCCGTGGGACCATCCTGGATTAGGGTGGGCTCTCAATATAATGACAAGTCCCTATAAATGGAAAAAAGGGAACTCAGGCACCGGGAAGGGGCCACGTGAAGACAGGGCAGAGACCAGGACGTAGCTCCAAGCCACGTGGCCCAGGGCTGCCGCAGGGAGCTGAAGCAGCCAGAGAGGCAGGCAACAGATGCTGACGCTTGATTTGGGTCTCCTGGCCTCCAGAACCATGAGAGTACCTTCCTGTTATCATAAGCAGCCAGGTTAGCGGTGCCCTGTTCCACCAGCCACGGGGACCAAAAGCGACCCTTATAGGTGGAAAGAGATGAGGGGGGACAGAAGGAGGTCATGTTTCATCACGACCCCCAGGACAGGCCTGTGCCGTACCCCAGTGACAGGGGTTGTCCTTCCCCTGCCCTGGCTCACACAGGGACCGCAGGTAGGGGAGGCCTCACCAAGCCTCACCGTGGTCCTTGGAGGCCACTCCACATACAACCAGAGGGCGAAGGCCCGGGCACCAGGGAGCACAGAGACCTCGGAGCCTACCTGTGGCCGTCTTCCCAGATGACACTGCAGTGGGCACCACTCTGCCCTCCCACTCCTCCTCCTGTCCCTGGAACGAACCAGGCTGCTGCCACAGGTCAGATAACACAAAGGAAGGTGGCTTCCTGCCACCTACCAGGTGTCCCTGCAGGTGGGGCCTTACTTCCTGCTGAACGAGAACCCAGGTCTCCGAGACCTCTCCCTCCCGGCCTCCACCCAGGCTCAGGCTGCCTGCTGAGGCTTCTCTCCAGCTGCTGGCTGTCAAGGAGCAGTTCTACACACACTGGCCCCTGGAGAGAAAATCAATGAGATTTTGCAAAATCTGAGAAATGGAATGGCTCTGGCTATGAACAGCAACGCACAGGTCAGTGCCCGTCCCAGAGCGGCAGGAAGTTCCTCCCCATCAACTTGATGTTGATAGAATAGGCAGCAGTTGTTTTCGGACAGAACCTTGATGCATTTTTTAAATGGGGTGGGCAACAACAAAGACCTCACCCCATCCGCATCCACGCTTATTGCCTGGAGAATTCCCTTTGAGTTCCCTTCTCATTCCCTCAAGAATTCCCTCGAGAATTCCCTTTGAATGCAGCAGGGGGATGGGAAGGCCTCTAGTTCATCTCCTGAATACTCTGTCCCTCTGTGGGATTAAGATCATCAGGGCAGAATGCCTGGGAGTGCTGAGGACCCCCCAGATTTTATCTGTTTATTTAAAAGAGAGGGAAGCACAGAGAGGGTAAGTGATTTGTCAAATGACACACAGTGACAAAGGGCTTGTGTCCCAGCTCAGAAACCTTCCACATCCAGGCCTGGCCCTGCCAAGTGTTCTCAAGACATCTGGAGTTAGTGTCTCAACGAATGAGAAGGGACATTTCCTCCACACCACAGCCTCCAGTGCTCTTGAAGGTTTAGGGGATGAGAAGGGAAAGAAAGCTGGCATCAGCAGAGGCCGGTCAATGTGCTGAGCCCTGGGCAAACTTCCCAACCTGGGGTCTTCTACCCTGTCCTGGGATATTCCCATCCTCCTGACAAGCCTACAGGGCAATTATTGTTCCCAAGTTAGGGCTGAAGAAACTGAGATCCAGGCAGGTGGGACGCCTTGGCTCGTCTCCAGCAGACCTGGGGCCTCCTGATGGTCTTTCTGCTGCACCTGCCCACCGCAGCACAGGGAGCAGGCAGGAGAGAAAAGGAAAGAGCCAACATCCGGGAATCAGCAGAGCTGGGTTTCAGCTGGATTCCAACCTCCGGCCACTGGGTTTCTCCCACCTGCTGGCCTGACTCATGAGTGGTAGGTAGATTTCTTCTTGTAGAGCAACTGCCCAGAGATAGGGCTTGAGAAGGATTCAGAGGCATATCCAAGCCTGGAGAAAGAGAGCTGGCATCCATTAGCAGCTTCTGCCCACACGGGTGGGGAAGGCACTGCCTGCTCCTCCCTGGGCTGTCCTCTGTTCCTCCCTGGGCTGTCCTCTGTTTGCATCCTGTGTGCACTGCTGTCACAGAAGGATAAGGCGGGTCATGGCAACTTCCCTGTCACCTGGGCCTCTGCTCACCTTTCGTACCACCTGGGTCTCTTGGAGGATGGTATCCAGAAAATTGGCAGAGGAAAAGTGTGATTTAATTCATCACTGCAGGGCTCCCCCATTCAGGCATGTGACCTCAGCACTAGCCACAGTGCTCAGGAGAGATCTCCTGCACCTGGGAATCTCACTGCTCCCTCCCTCCCTCCCCTTTACCCTTCCCTGAAAATGCTCTGTCCTTCCTGAAGCCTTTCAAGGCCATCCTCACAGTGGGTTATTCCTTGCCTCAATCCTTGAACCTGACAATTCTGCACATTCTATCATAGGGTGTTCCTTAATTAATGATTAATTCAGGCTCCTCCATATGAATTTATATAAATAATAAGGCAGAGGGAACTTCGCACTCACAAAGATTTGGGAATGAATTTTGCCCATTTTAAGCCTAGAAGCCTGCAAACAGGGGCGTGTCTCCCAGTCTCTGTTAGCCGCTGGCCTCGCTGTCAATGGGGTGGTCAGGTTAGGGGGCCAGGCTGTGCAGACCATGCAGAAAGCTTGGCATATTGCCCAACATGGAGTAGGTGCTCAAAAAGAAAATCAGCGTCCAACAACAATGTATCTGTGCTATAAGAGAATTCACTACACTTAGAAAATTGAAAAAAAAAATTGAGACAAGTTGAGTGTCTCTTTTTCAAAAGAATTGGAACGGGAAGTGTTTTGGATTTGGGATTTTTTTCAGATTTTGGAATATTTGCACAAACATGATGAGATATCTTCAGACTGAAACACAAGTGTGAACACGAAACTCATTTAATGTGTTTCACAGATACTATAGCCACGTAGCCTGAAGGTCATTTTATGGATTTCATTGAGCCTGCATTTTGACCGAAGCTCCTCACATGAGGTCGGGTGTGGAATTTCCCACTGCTGGCATCAAGTCTAGACTCAAAAAGTTTCAGACTTTGAATTTCAGATTTAGGGGTTTGGGATATTCAACCTGTAAAGAAAATCATTACAGAGCCTGAGTCCCATGAGATAACAGCAGAAGAGAGAAATGTTTAGGACAGAGAACACCAGACTCCTTAGGGGCTCAGGAGGTCTTGAAACCCACAAGGACTCACAGACACAGGGACAAGGAAACAGGCGTGACAATGCTGGCCTCAGAGAGGTCTGAGCTCACTGGCAAGATAACTCAGATCGAGTGTCATGAACAGAGAAGACAAACACCACAGATTTTCCTAGCTTTGTATGTTTCCTGCTGTGTTAGTCACCTTCTCATTGCTGTGACCAAAATACCCAATAAGAAAAATTTAGAGGAAAAATGTATTTTGGGCTCACAGTGTCAGAGGTTCATTCTACGGTCGGCTGCTTCCTCTGCTCTGGTTTGAGGCAGAACATCATGGCAGATGGGTGTGGCAGAGGAAAGCTGCTCTTCTTATGGAAGGGAGGAACCAGGGAGACAAGACATATTCTCCTAGGGCACACCTCCAGTGACTCACTTTCTCCAGCCATACTCACCTACTTAGAGTTATGACCCATTTAATTCATTGAAATCATTAATTCATCAAGTGAATTAAACCACCAAGTGGATTAGGTTACAGCTTTTAGAGTCTGATCACTTTACCTCTGAACATTAACACAAGAACTTCTGGGGAACCCCCTGATAAACAAACCACATCATCTGCCTAATGGTTCACTGTGCTAAAGTAAACCTCAGTTTTCTTATCTTTAAAATGATAATCATAATACTTTTCCTACCTAATTCAAAAGAGATGTTTCCATATGCAAGGTCTTAGTGGGAGTCAAATTCTGGGCAAATTCAAGTTAGAGTTGTCGTGTCTTCTTGCCCATCTGGCTTCATGGAAATCCCTCTTCTCACAGTACATTCATGGCTGGAATGTGGGAAGGGGGGCCAGCACATGTTTCTTGAGTGTTTTACACATCTTTCTTCCTGTGGGAGCTACAGATGCCCTTCAGCTTAGGAACATATGTGATCTTATGCATTTTACAGATGAGAAAATCGTGGAACAAAGAGACAAAGCAGCTTGCTCCAGGTCACACAGTGGAGTCAGTCTCTGGCTCAAGCATGGCCCCATTTGTCTAAAAGTGGAGTGATCTGGTGTAGAGTCCAGAATAGCATGTTCTGATAAGTGTTGTTGGGTAGAAAGAATTAATGGATGAAAGAGTAGTTGGTAGTGTGGAGCAATAAGGGCCTGGGCTTGGGTTCAGGTCTTACATCAGCCACATTGTGACTCTGTTTGTTTCCCTTTCCTAAATCAACCTCCTCAAACGTGGAACATGGATAAGGACAAAGATACAACTCTAAATACCATGCGGAAGAGTCGGTAACAAGTAGCTGACATTCTTTGGAATAATAGGATTAGGACTCTCATCCTTCAAGTTCACAGTTTTCATCTGTGATTCGTGTCAGGGATCAGTAAACTGTGATGGGAGGTTTAGCTTCTGGACTGGCCCCTCATCTGTCTTTTATAAATAAAGTTTTATTGGAACACAACCATGCACCCTATTTAGGAGCCACCTATAGCTGCTCTCATGTTACAACTCAGGAGATGAGCGACCTGTGACAGAAACCTAATGGTCTGCAAAGCCTAAAATGTTTGCTTTCTGGTTTTTACAGACAAGTTTTGCCAACTTCCAAAGCCCCTGAGGAGAGCTGAGCTGAACCTAGCCAGCTCATCACCAAACATCATCACCATCATCTGCTGCTCGTCATCAAACAACCTTGTCAGGAAGCCAGGGACCAGCACATGTTGTAGTCAGTCCTTGTCCAGACACAAAGTTCAAGGACAGTTCCCTAATATAACTGATCCAAATGAAGTGGCAACCTTGGGGTCCATTCAGTGATGGATTTTCCACCAACACGTGCCAGATATTTCCAGATATCTACCACCTTATTTGGCCCTGGGAGATGTTTCTTTTCTCATTTCTGCAAATTTCTGATTTCAGAGGTTGGCCATTGTGCTTATTCATACAGCAAATACTAGGTCCCCAGCACTATGCTCCTTGCTGTCAATCATTGAGAGTAGTTCTCAAGGGTGATTTCACAGCACCTTGGCCTCAAAGTGATCTGTAACCATCCACAATGATGGTTCAAGTCCATCATTGCTAACAGCAATGGTTCAAGTCCTTTAGCCTAGGGCTAACTTGCTATTTAAAAGAAAAAAAAACAGATCCTATTCAAGTTCACAGTAAAACATGATATAATGTATAGAAACAATTAATGGCTGCATACCTTGGCCTAAACCCAGCCCATCTCAGTTTATTCTACCTGTGTGGCCTTGGGCAAATGACCTAACTATCCTATGCTTCAATATCCTGAGTTATAAAATGGGGATAATTACAGTACTTACCTGAAAAAGGTTTTTGTGGTTAAATGTTAAAATTTGCATTGCCCATAAAAGAATGCTTGGCAGGTAGTGAGGTCTGTATATGAACTCACTATTGTTCTTAATCGTGTTTTTCATAATATTCAGTTGCATGCTAAGAGCTTTGCATGGATTATCTTGAACCTGTAACCCTGCCACCAGCCCCTGATTTATGAGGAGCTTCTATATGAGAAAGAAGGAATTAGTTACAGCTGGCGTGTGGGGAACTGTACAGAACCCACAGCCTGCCTTATCTATGCCATATTCAGAAATAGATCTTTAACTGGATGATATCATTACTCAAGTGCTCGGGAAAAAAATATTTTAAAAATAGCACATATACAAAAACAAGAGCTTAGAGTTTAAACTCAATTTCTTTCACTTCTTAAAACTTGGCAGAGGGGTTATTAAAACCTAGGTGTACCCTGGAGAATATATCACCATGTGAACATCATCTGTCAAATGTATCCTGGAAGAAAAATCCTTGCAAATCTCTACTTTGAGGCACTTGGAATCACATTTCCCTTTCAGTTCATCATGAGTTTCTTCGTGGGTAAAAAGCCCAGGTTGGTTGTGAAAAGCAAATGAATTACACCATTTAAAGCATGCTTCACACAGTCCCTGGCTACTGGAGCAGGCTACGGTCACCACCAGAAACCTCAGCCCCACTGCTGGTGCCCATTGGGTCTGGACCTCTCAGCAGTCAGGGACGAGCACATTGCAGTCATGCAGCTTAACCAATTCCCAACAAACCAATGACTCAAACCCTGAATTTTTGGTGGGTGGGCTGATGGATAATCACCCAGGACCAACACTGGGGACTCAGGCAGCAGAAGCTCAGTGTCTTAAGAGTCAGAAGGGGTAGGTGACTCATGGACCCATTCCCTGCAGCAGACTGAGTCCATGCAAGAGGATAACAGGCCACCACATCTCATAAGCCACCCACAGAGAGCTGTTCCATGAGCAGTTGGTGATTGGGACTACAAGCAAATGACACGGCCCACACAAGAGAAGTCAAAGGACAGCAGTGGGCTGCAGCCAACTGGCTTTGTTTGGATGATTGTCATTTTCTTAGTCTCTGCATACAAAAAGCTGCCTGGGATCGACTAGTATGCAGTTTCCAGAGCTGCCTCCTGGTGCCCTGCATAGGTGCATGAGAAGACCAAGACTTCAATGACAGAGTCACCTGGTAAGAGCCAGAGCCACCATGACCCTTTAATTAGCACTTGGCAAGTGCCTTAAAATTTTTTCCTCTTTCATTGCTCAGACTCTATGATGTAGATACCGTTATCATTTTCGATTGTATAGCAAAGAAAAACAAGGCTTAGAGATAATCAACTAACGGGCCCAGGTCACATAACTTGTCAATAGCAGAGATCCATTAGAGACCAGTTCAGTTTGGACACAGAGCCTGTAAGCCTAAGTCCTATTCCACTCACTCCTATCACAATAATGTCTCCAATACCAATATTCTCTGTGACCAGGAGATAGAAGAACAGAAAGGAAGGAAGCTCAGAGAGGCTGCTCAGAGTTCAGTGTCATTGTCTGAGCCCAGGATGAATCCGGGAGAGTAAGTTTCCCAGAATCACTACCAGACAGGCAAGAGTTAAATGAAACTCGGCCCTTATTTACTGTGTTCTAGTTTCTTTTTTAAAGTATACTACTGGGAAGAACTACAAGACATTCCTGCTCCTTATTAAAAATAGAAAATCTGTTTAGGCAGCAGCTACAGCACAAAGGCAGATAGATACATGATGGCAAAGCAGAGCCAAGATACAGACAGGCCCGCATCCACGGGGCGGGGCTTGGAGTCCTCTGCCAATGGACCTGCAGACTTCTAATTAAACATAGTGCCTCTCTCTGGGTCAGGAAAAAAACACAATAGCAATCCCCACTCCGACTGCCGAGGAGGGAGTATTCCTTCAAGGAAGAAAAGCACTGCCTCCTTCTCCGCACCTCCACCCCACGCCTCGCTTCCTGCTGCTTCTCCCAACTTATTGAAGATTCTGGTTTGTGACCAGGGGATTTATAATTCTGAAGAAGGATGATAATTACCTTTTTATTTTTCCTTTTCGGGCAAAAGGGCAGGAATCTGCTTCACAGGAAATAGCTTTGCTTATAAACCAGAAGTACAACTTTTTTATTTGATGTGATCTGGCTGTACCATCATGTGATTTTTCTCCCTTTGGAGATTTCCAGATCCCCAGGTCACCAGTGGGCACAGATTCCACTGAGATCATGTTGGGAACTCTAGAGGGTACTTAGCTTAGTGAATGAATGGTTCTCACAAGCACCAGAAGTCCAGAGTCAAGGCTATGCTGCTGTCCCAGCGTCTGACCATGGATCTGGGACTGTATTCACTATTAAATGGCAGCAGTGGGGAGAAGAGTCTGCCCTCTCACCATGTTTCCCACACGCCGCTGTCTGAGTATGTTTTAACTATACCTGAAAATTGCTCCATTGGTTAAAGACGCTGTTGGATTTCCACTGAGGGTCTGAGGTCCCTTCTTAAGCTGTCAAAGGTTCTTTCCCTTTGCTGCTATTAGTGTAAGTAACTCCTGGGTTGAATTTAGCCTCCAAAGGAGCATTTGGCAATGACTAGGGATATTTTTTGTTGCTCCAAACTGGTCTGATGCTGTTGTCCTGCAGCGGGTAGAGGGCAGTGGTGTTGCTAACCCACCCAAGTGCACAGCACAGCACTGCTCCCAAAGAAATCGCCAATTCAGAATGTCAGCGGTGTCAGGGTTGAGAAGCACATATCACCCGGATGAGAGATTCCAGTTGAGAAGGAGGGGAAATGTGCACACAAACATGAGAGCATTTCCTCCTCTTTTCATTTCTTCTCCACTTTCACAAGACACATTGCCTTCTACGGGATGTGTGTGCCCGGAATGCTGACAGCGCCTGCAGGGCGATCAGAGCAGGGATCAATGGTGATAATAACAGTGACGAGGCACATTTGGGCATCGCTTTACTGTTTATCAAGTACTTTCCCATACATTAACTCAACTGGAGCTACTCTGGGAAAGGAAGTTGGAAAGATTTCCCTAAGAATATTTCCCAGTCTATGCATTCCTAGAATTAACGGTTTAAAACAAATTAGAAATAGATTAAACGAGGTACCTTTGGTCAAACAGAAAAGCAATTACATGATAGGAAATTGTAATAATCCATCACAGGCATCTGGTTCTGAAGCCCAGAGCTGGTTGAGTTTCTGGGGCATCTGCTGCCGAATAGACAAGCACTGCAAGAGATGGCTGTGTGTGCACAAGAGGCAAAGGTAAGGACAGCCACCTGGGCCAGGAGGGGCTCCCGGCCTTTCCCAGCGGTGATTCAGGGGCACCTCTCATGTGATGAGCGCTCCTGCATCAGGCTCTACGGGCCTGGGGTGAGCACTGACACACTGCCAGTTCCATCTGAGTGTGTAGCTTTGGAAGGTAAGTGTTATTGATCACCTGTATTTGATGGATAAGAAAACAGAAAGTTATACAACTGCCCCAAAGCAGATGGAAAAGACAATGGTGAGCCACGAATTGAGCCCTGGTGGGTCTGTGCCCTAGTTCTTGTGATTTCTTTTTACATCAGTTGAGATCTCTGAATGCATGGCACCTGGCACTTGGGAGATATTCACTGAACGCTTGATATTGTCATTTTTAGGGAGAAAACTATAGAAAGAAAATCTCATCTGTTGATAGCATGTATGTGTGTGTGTGTGTGCACACATGTGGTCCCCTCACTCCCCACCCCACTGTTGGTGAACTCCACATCAATATTAAGAGAGTGCAATTGGCTTCTGTTTCTATCCAGCACTGTGATACCAAATTAGATGCTCTATTATCTAGGAACCCGATAATGAATCTTCTGTGTGCTCTCATGTTTACATGCATGAAAACTCAGCAAACAATGGCATATTCAAATTTTCCACTTGTGTGTACCATTCAAATTATTGTAAGAGCACCTCCTCAGTGCCTCAGATATACTCATGTTTTAAACCATTTTTATTTTTAGATGAATTGTAGGTTCATGTGCAGTTGTAAAACATAACAGTATAGATTACTCTTCACCCCAGTGAACTGGCTTTCCTAGCTCTGATGCAACTGGCATCCTGACAGTCCACCTATCTGGCTCAGATTTCACCTGTTTTAGATGTGTGCACATCCTCATGGAGATGCATGTGCGTGTGTTTGATTTTACACAATTTTATCACATGCACACTTTTTTATTTTATGGCATGACAAATACTCCGTGTAACTTTAATGTGAATCAAAATACAAAAGAATAAAAAGGTACATTTCTAATGGAGATGCAGTGGTTCAACTGAGTCATATGAGGTCATCTTTGTATCAGCCATTTTTGTAAGAGGAAAAAGAAAAAGAGAAAGAGAATGTGGCCCCTGCTGCTATGGAACTTGTGGTCTCATGGGAAAGGCAGGAATGTAGATAATTATAAAATCAGATGAGTCCAAAATGAAAAAAAAAAAAACTTTTCAATTAGATGCAAAAATAATCAAGATGAATAAAACTATATATTTTGGTGCTTATTATATTGATTTTAATCCCAAAATCACTATACATGTCTTAATGTATTCACAGTGCTCATGTAACATTTTAACATTTAAAAATATTAGCTCTAATGAGCTATCAATATGGCCACTATGTATCTTTTCCCACCCTGACCGTCCAAGTCGATACAATAAAGCATAAAAATAAACCATCTCCAGATTTGATTTATTCATGCAAAACTTCCCCATTTCCTTATTATAAGATTATATAGAATTCTGCTGAAACAGAAATATCTGTCTTATTTCATTAATCAAAAATGTTTGTCATAAAAAGAAGGAATTTCTGGCAAACTGGGAATGCTCTTCTATAACAAATTTTTAAAAGAACAGTAGTTCATACTCACCTGAAAGCTTCTATTGGGAACTCTCCACTGGGAAGAGCCAGAGAAAACATATTTTATAACTGAGGAGTATCATATCGGAATACCTGACACACTCAATTCCCTGCCGTGGGGTGTGGGTTTGAGTGTGTGTGTTTGTGTGTTAAATTGCTTCACCTCCAACTGAATCCAAATATGTTTGTTCTTTGTTGCTAAAATCTAGACCACTCTCTCCTGGAGTGTATTCTCAACTTATTGTTCAGGAGCAAAGTGAAAAATCTGGAAGATATTGATGGAAAAAAAAAAAAAAAAGAGTAAGACAAGACTAAATGCAAAAGAAAGACTAAAAGCAGAGCTCTACTCCAGCTCCATTACTTAACGTGGAGAGCTGATCCAGGTGTGTGCGACTCTGAAGATTCTGAGGTAGGGCAAAAGGAAAGCCCCCTAGACCAGATCACAGCACTTGTTGGCAACCCAGCCTGAATTTGAGCATCCATTCTGGAGCTCCTGCTCCATGCATGGCCCAATATCAGGTGGGGACTTAGGCAAAAGGGAAATCTGTTTACAGCACAGCACTAAGTTCTGGAGATAAAAACAGCTCCAAGAAATCATTTCTACCTTTAAGAAATACACAGCATAGACAACAAGTCAGTTGTCTGACTTTTATTGCAACAATGCAATAGACGCATTTCAGGAATAAGAAAGGATGACATGGCTTGGAGCGTAGCTCAGTGGGAGTGTGTGCTTAGCATGTGCAAGGCTTTGGGTTCAATCCCCAGCACCAAAATGGAAAAGAATGACAGAATACTTGATTTAAAAAAATAAAACATATGGTCTATGCTATAAATACTATAGGAATACCAAAAAGAAAAGAGGAAAATGAGAGCCAAGTTGAAGAAGGATTTATGAATATGGTGGAGTGCAAGCATGGGCCTTGAAGGTTAGAAAGATTTTCATGGATGGAAGGGTAGAGCAAGGAGTTCAGCAGCTAAGAAGAGCCAGAGGCCAGATGGTGACCCAGAACAGAGGCCCGGCCTTCTAGTCTTGGAGTCAGACAAGTTGAGATTTGATTTTTGGTCCTTCACTTAAGAGCAGTGAGTTTGAAGGCACCCATTAGCCTCTCTGAGAAGTTTCATGCGTGAGTGGGACAGGACAGTACCCGCGTGATGGAGTTGTGGTAAGGACTGCATGTGTCCATTCTGGTGAGGTGCTTACATGGACCACAAGTGCTGGAGGACAACTGCCATGGGGTGTTGGAGGGAGGAAGAACAGAAGGGTGAACAGGGTTCAAGGGTGGCCTGAAGCCCAGAAGAGGAACTGAGCTTTGTTTCCAAGTTTCCACGGGCCTTCTGAACCAATCTGAGGACATCAACACAAATAAGCATATGGGCACAAAATATGTTAACAAATAAAGCCGCTCTCAGAACCCAGAAAACAGCACAGAGAAAAGTGCTGATCTATGTGGGTCAGTGCTGTACAGGAGAGATGGAGGGAGGGATGACTGGAAGGGGCAGGAGAGGTCGCCAGGGTCAAGCACTGTCCTCGGGGAGAAGAACTGGTCTACCATCAGAACGCCAGAGCTTCAATTTGGCAGCCTGGCTCTGCTGGTCCTATGTGGGACAAGATCCCTCACTGGGCAAGGATCTGAGGTTTACTAATTTGAAATTCTAGTTGATTCCACATGGCTCCACAATGCATATTATTTTAAGGTCAAATATCATTTTCCAAATAATTAAGGTGTTCAGATAATTTATTGTCCAAACTGGGAGGTTTTTGTTCCAACAAATGCTAAAGCAGATGGCTGGCCAGGAAAATGGAGGTAAACTCAAACTACACAGCCAAACCCGGACATGTGCTTCCATGTTGTACAACCCACACAAATAACACCAGCTTCCTGCTTGTTATGCTACTATGAAGACACTGGAAAATAGCTAGACATATTTTTTGCCATATTTGGAATGTCTGAATCAGAATATGAATCTCTGCAAAATTGACATTGAGGGGTCTGGGAGGTACCCCCAAAGACGTAGATAGATGGTCATTGCCCATAGCAACTGAAACTCAACTATTAGAAACACTGGAAATTTCCGTCTGGGAGGACAAGCTCCCATTGTACTAGGACCAGCAGTGAACAGAGAAAGTAAAGTGATTTCAAAGATCAGCCCCAAATCAGAAGGACCAAGGACAGATTAGCCAACCCCACCATGCAATGACCAGGGCAGCACAGCAAGCTGCTTCCTCACTGTGCAGATCTGTAGGCACGTTTGGGCATGAAGAGTGGTAGGGCTTATCTTCCTCACAGCACAGTAAAGGCCAACTTGAGAGTTAGCATTTGTTGAACAATTGTTCTGTGCCAGGCCTGAATTTGTTTCTTTTTTGAACAGCTGTACTGAAGTATAATTGACATAAAATAAACCAAACATATTGGCTTTTAGCTATTCTTAGTCCCATTTGGCCATCAATGGCTCAGTCCATGTGTGTCCCACTCAGATGGTGTGTGAAGTGGTGTCTTAAGCACTGGTGTGGATTCAGGGATGCAGGGGGACCAGGCCTTGGGCTTCACATTTCCAAGTGGAGTGAACTTCAGTGTGGGAACAGCACTCAGGACCACCCTGGAGCCTCCTCCTCACCTCTACCCCAGGAAACGTGGGTAAGACACTTGGTAAATTCTGGAGGAGTTACAGAAAAGATCCAGCTTGGTCTCATCTTTCCTTTGGGGCAGAAGTATTGGCAGGGCGGACTCATTCTCTGCTTTGGCTTCCCATATGCAGGGCCTGGCAGAGGGTGGAAGGCCTATTAGCCCTGCCCACCACAAGGTGAGTACGTGGTCTTCTGTGGGGCCCCTTCTAGGGAATCCCACTGGTTTTCCAGGTCCTAAGCCTCATTTTCCAACCAAGTCTTCACTTCTATAAAGAAAATGTTTTATTTCCACCTAATTGATTGAGTTCTTTTATTTTCAAACAAGTGTAGGGATGAAAGGTGCTGTTCATCACACTTTTCCAAATCTCAACTTACTGCTTGGTTGTAGAGGCAAAACATCCATACACAAACCAACTAAACAGGAGGGAAATGTGACATTGCATCTTCTTAATGTCTTGGAATAATGTAAATGGTACTAATATAACTATTTAGGCTTCACGTTTTATAATTTCATTCATCTGGTCAAGAACTGAAGGACAGTTTATAAAGATAAAATAATCCTAGTGATGTCACTACGAAGACATAATCTTTTTGATTTTGGACGTTATTCTATTGTATAGTAAAGAAAGGAAAGAATGAGAGCCAGGGAAGAAAGGAGGAATGGAGGAACGTGCAGAAGGGAACGTTCCAGGCTCTCAGTAAAATAATGAATGACAATAGTGATGATCACTAATGATTGTTACAAGTGTGCTAGGAATTGAGCACTAATCCTTCGCCTGTGTCAACTCATCTAAACCTCATAATGATCCTACAAGGTACTATTATTGACATGTCCATTTCAAAGGTGAGGTTAATGAGGCAGACAGAGTTAAATGACATGGACACAGCCTGGAGACCTGTGAGGGGCAAGGGCAGGGTGTACCTGTCCCCAGACTCCCTTCAGCTCTAACTACGGTGCTCGGCAGCTACCAGTGGTGGTGGTGGTGGTGGTGTCACTGAGAGGTGGTGGTCAGGGAAGGACATGGGGAGGCAGTGCGGGGAGGAGAACATGAAGGTGCTTCAGAGGGAGGGGCTGGTGCGAATGGGCCAGAGGTGGGACAGGCAAAGGACCCTTGCAGGAATCCCTGCTGGCAGCCTGGCCAGAGAAAGGGGGCGTGGGCCAATCTCAATTCTCTTTGCCTTCATACAGGAAAGATTAGGCCTTTTCTATCTGTCTGTCCGTCTGTTTACCTATCATCTATCTACCCATCTTCTGTGTGTGTGTAGCTGGGGATTGAACCCAGGGTCGCTCTTCCAACATGCTACATCCCCAGTCCTTTTTTACTTTCTATTATTAATTTTTTTTTTTAAATTTTGAGACAGGGCCTGGCTAAATTGCCCAGGTTGTCCTATAATTTGAGATCTTCCTGCCTCAGCTTCCCAAGCCGCTAGGATTACAAACATGTGCCACTGTGACCAGCACATCTTTCTGGCTGCCATCCCTGAACCAAAGCTAATTTCCACTTTCACCCTGATAAAGATGAAATGTTTGTGTTTCCCCCCAAGTTCATATGCTCAGGAAATGTGATTAGGTCTCAAGAATTCCTCACGAATGGAATTGGTGCTCTATTAAGAAGAGACATGAAAGAGGCGATCTCTTCTGCCAGGTGAGGATTCAGCAAGGTGTCTTGAAAGCCAGGAGGAGGCCCCTCCTCAGGAATTAAATGGATCAGCACCTTGGTAAGGACTTCCCACCCTTTAGAACTGTCAGGGACACATTCCCGCGGTTTATCACCCACTGAAGTCACCAGATTGACTAGTGCATCCCCCTGCACTCAGCGAGGGACAGGAACGTGCCCCCAGCCCCGACCGCATCTTCCTTGACAGCTTCATTTCCAGAATGGGGGTCCTTACTTACCTGCTTAAGACTTATTCTGTGAGCTCTGAACACAACCACCAGGTACAGTGTCCTCACTGGGTCCTCCAGCACATGGGGAATGGCACTAGGATTTACTTCTCTAATGGTGGCAAAGATCACTTAGGAGACAATGTCTGCAGTTTAGAGATGAGGAAACAGAGTCTCAGAAAGGCTAAGCAGGCTGCCCCATGCCACACAGCAGGCCAGCAAAGAAGCCCGGGTCTGGAGTCCTGGCCTGTCCTCCCGTAGGTCCTGCTTTCATCCACTGGGAGGTGCTTGACCTTCCTCTACCTTCTCAGTAGAGATAAAGAATTAGGAAAGGAATAAATGCAAATGAAACCAAAAATAAAGAATGCCCATGCAGCCCGACATGTCTGCCTTCTCTTATCTTACTATGTAGAATCAGGGGTCCCTGATGCCTATACAGCCAAAGAAAGACAAAGATACCCACACACAGTTCAATTCAATAGCACACTTGTCACAAGGAAAGAAGACTGTGAATGGCAGAACTGTAAGAGGACACCCTAAGGTCCCTGACCCCTGGTTACTTAATATGCTAAGAATCTGAGTGCTTCTGAAAATGGATTTTATAGATGTGATTAAAATCCCAAATCAGTCAGCCCTAAGTCTGACGTTTATTCAAGTGGGTAATCTAAAGGACCCAATCACTTGAGGCCCCTGAACACGGAGGGCTTTCTCCAGCCTGTAGAAGTCCGAGACATGAAAATATGAGAGGGATTCAATCTGAAAGAGGTTCTCCCTGTCTGAAATGGAGGACATGGAGTGACCTCTGGAAGCTGAGAGGTGACCCTGCCAACAGCCAGCAAGAAAATGGAGGACTTGAATTTTACAGCCATAAGAAACTGAAGTCATCTAACAGTGTGAGTGAGCTTGGAGGTGAATTCTTCCCCAGAGCCTCCAGAGAAGACCTGGAACCAGCTGTCAGCATGACTTGGACCTTATGAAATCCTAAGATGAGGACACGAGTGAACCCAGCTGGACTTCTGACCTGCAAAACTGAGCGGGTGAATGGGTGTTACAGTAAACCACGGAGTTTGTTATCATTCGTCACACAACGATAAAGACTAATTCAAGAATTTCAGGGCTGGGGATATAGCTCAGCTGGTAGAGTGCTTGCCATGTAAGCACAAGGCCCTGGGTTCAATCCCCAGCACCACAAAAATAAATAAATAAACAAAAATAATTTCAGTGTAATAATACAAATTATTGGAATGCACTCAGTTTCTCATTTTAATGAGATGTACACATTCCAGTTTTGTAAACTTAAAAGCTGGGGAATTCTCTTCTACTTTCAGTAGTGATCTACAAGCATAAGAGATGGTTGCCTATTTATACAAGAAGATTTACAGTAATGTGCCGAACTGACTGATTTTCCAGGTAAGTATGTACCTTTTAAAAACTGTGTCATTTCCAGCATTGCTCAGCACCATGTTTATTTTTTATAGACAGAAAGGAGGCATTTGAGTCTTAAATAAGTAAGAAGTGCCTGTTCCCATATGGCTACAATTTTAATCTGTCAGGTTAAAGAAAAAGTAAAACCTTGGAAACAAGACAAAAAGTAGCAAGACAAAATTAAAAGAATTCAATTTAGGTTCTGTCAGCTCTGCACAGAGTCTATTTTGTCTCTCTCAGCACAAGGGTAAGAGATGCGGAAATTACAGTAAGGCCATGGGGGGGACAGATGCCAGGTATGGCAAGTCAGCTCCTCTCTTACTGGCCAACTGAAAGCTCTGCCTCCTCACTCACCATTGAACCTCCACACAAAATGTCTGTGAAGATAACCAATGTTACGTCACGGAGCCCTTAGAATAATGGCAATTGTTGGCAGAAACTCAATAAACATTCATTCTGGCCCCTCTGAACTACACACCAGTTAGATGGGAATGCTGCTTTCCTAATCCTTAGGGCTCCTCCGCTTCAACAGCAGATCAATTAATTTAAGACCCTGATATGCTCAGCTCATCACCTCCTCTTCTCCTCCAGGAAGATTCCCCAGGGCCAATGGAGCCCCTTTGAGAAGAGACCTGCTGCAGTGATGCTTCTCCTGAATCTGGTCCTGAGGATCAGCATAATAAGTCCACTTGGCAGTGGACATGAGGTCCTCCAACCTGGCCTTTTAGCAGCAAATGCCACATCTGAACCTCATCCATAATGCTGTTCTTTATTTAACCACTTGTTCAGAATCAAGATGAAAAACAGTGCTAGTTATTGGGGCTCCTGTTCTGAGCCCCTAACATCCCCCAAGAAACTATAACTCACCCCAGTTTCCTTTTGGTGTACATGATAAACAGACCTCTGACTCTAGGACATGTCCCTTAGTGAATATCCCTTTTTATTTCCAAAGCTCTCTGGTAAATTGCATTAATGCAGTTTTCCAGTCTGACAAACTCAACCCACTGAGAACTCTCTCCCCCAAAGATAAATGAGAGGTGAACTTAAATGAACGTTTATGGGATCCAGAAAATAGCAATATGCCACTTTAAATAATTCATTACAAAACCAACAGCTGTACTTATCTTCAAATGTATTCCCGTTTGAAAAATCCCACTTGTAGATAACTGTACAGCTGGAAGATGTCACACCGCCCCACTTCCTGCCTTACCACTGATGTTATGGTTGTCCAGCCCCAAGGGCTAACTGTAAATTCCCAGTCTGGGAATGCAAACCAGGGTGAAATCGGAAAACAAAAAAAGGAATTTGGGGGGGTGGAATCAAGACACCTGAGTTCTGGAACTGGTGCAATTCATCAATTATCAACAGGACCTGACTGAAGTCACTGGGTATCACTGATAAGACTCAGTATCCTGATCTGTATACATCATCATTTGGAATATAATCTCTAAAGCCACTTCCAGTTCTGGAATCATATCTCCCTAATTCACAAAAGATGATAGGAGTAGAAACTCTCAGAAATGTGGAAAATATCCACCCAGAAGAGGGCAAAGTTCTAGGGGTGAGCTCCATTGCTCCTGGAAGCTTTTCACCTAACGAAGGTGTCAGTAATAAAAATGAGAACAATTATAGATTAGCATATCAATTCAAATTAGAAGCTGCAGCAGATAAGACCATAAGCCATAGCGGGATGGCACAGGAAAAATGTTTTTGTCCATCTGCTCTCTGATGGGGTGGTCCAAGAGGCAGCCTACTGTACAAGGTTCAGGGACCCAGCTCCCTTCCTCTTGTGGCCACATCACCCTGGAGCCTGGAATCCTTTTCACTCACCTGGATGGGGCAGTAGTGAAGAAGGCACACTTGTTCTTGCACCCACAGCTGGAAAGCACACACACTTCTCTCACATTCTGTTGGCAGCAATGGGTAGTAAGACCTTGCCTAAATATACAGGGGCACGAAGGAGGGATTGTCTTGTATAGAAAATGGGACTCAATCATTGGGGAGCAATGGCCACATCTGTCACAGTTAATTGGATTGTGCTTCTCACAGATACAAATTCTCTATTTTCTATGGCAATTTTTATATTAGCAAGTAAATTTCTGCTTCATCTGGCTTTAATTATGTGACATACGTATGCCAAGCAAAACAACATCCATCGTGGCTGAAAGCAAGCTGCACTCGGCTGAATGCAAGCGTATCCTTTGCTAGTGTGTACCTCTTTATTTTCAATGTGTACATGCAGAAATACAAGCCAGATGACGTGGAGGAGGAAGCCCAACTGCAGCCATTTCTGCCCAATTGTAATAAAAACTAACACATGAAGAATGGCTGGATTTAGGTAGAATTCAAATCATCAGGAATATTCTACACAGTATGTGTATGCTCCTTGATTGCCCATTCATCATATTTTGGCTTATTGAGATGCTGACAGAGCTATATTTCTTGTTTTGTGAGGAAAAAACATACGTTGAAAAAGTGGTATGTTATTATTGGGATAGCTGAACCTGGTTTTTAATTTGCTCTGGAAGGCAAAGATTTAGCATTTTCAGATTTCAGCCCAGTGGAAACATTTGGACCTTTGGCTTTTGGATTTGGTTACACTTCTACCAGACGTTATCAAGTATGAGGGGGAGGAAAAAACAAGAACAAAGCTTTAGTAGAACATACACATTCAAAACTCTAGGCCAACAAGAATCATCCACTAAAGCAGGGTTTGGAATACTTTTTCAATAAATGGCCAAACAGTAATGGCCCACATAGTCCCTGTCACAACTACTGCACTTTTGTCTCTTAAGCAAGAAAGAGGAACCAGCCGTCTATGATGTGAAGGTGAATGAGCATGGCTATGTTCCAATAAAACTTTATTTACAGAAATATGGCAGACTGGGTTGAGTCCCCAAGCTGTAGTTTACGGATTCCTCAACTGGAGACAAGATGGCAGAAAACCCAAAGTGGAAATCCTGTCAGCACAGGACTGACAGAGGGCCTCAGTTTTCCTCTTCCGGTTAAAAGCTCAATCTTCCAGTTTTGTTTGGAACTTCGTATGTAAAATAAACATCATTTGTATTATAAACAGATGACGAAGGGAGAAGATATTTACCAGCTGTTAATGAACAGTTTGAGACCCAGGAGACCAGATTCTAATTCTGGCTCTGTCAGTATGGAGGATGTGATCTTCTCTCGCCTCATTTAACTTCAATAGGCCTTTGTTTCTGCTTCCCTAAAATCAGGGAGTTAGCAGGATTACCTCAAATATCCCTTACATCTCTCAATTTCTTTTTAAACTGTGCTGAGGGAAAACTTTAGACTTGGACTCAGAAAACAGTGCCTTACAATTTGCTGAGCACACCACTGTGCGTGAGGTACTTAAAATCCCTAATGTTCAATGTCCACATCTGTTGAATGGACCTACTTCTCTCTATCTGAAAAACTTAAATAAAATTATGCATGTGAAAATAAGTAGCAGGGGAAGGAGGCAGACTTCATATTGGGACATCATGATTAACTTAAAGTAAACTTCTGCACTATTGTCCTAATATCACAAAGCTTCCCGAGCCCCTGAAAATCTGGAAGCATTTAAGTGTAGCAAAACCACCAAACCAGCGATCACCATGACGGGTAAAGGCAAACAAAAATGTGTAAACATGGCGGAGCAAGGCTAATGGCAGCATCAAGATGTCAGTTCCTATACGACAGAACGTTCCCAGTTGGGAGTGGGCATGAATGGGGAGTCCCAGACCTCTGTCATTAGATCCTACCAGAGGACGGTGCAACTGGGCAGGTTGTGCTCTCACTTTTAGGCACGAATGTCAAGAAATGACAGGAATCTTCAGGCAGAAGTGACAACTGAGGCAGGGACTTTGAAACCAACCTTCCCCATGAACCTGAAAACTGCTTCCCACAAACCAGTGATCTGTCTGTCAGAAGATGGATAAGGTAAGGAGACCGTGAGACCATGAGTCTGGACTTATTAGCTTGTTCTTTTGTATTTTATTTTTTGCGGTGTTGGGGGTTGAACCTAGAGCCTTGCCCATGCCAGGCAAGTGCTCTACCACTGAGTTGCAGCGCCAGCCTGCACCAGCTTGTTCATGACCCTGGAACAGAGCAGGTGAAATCTACCTGAATTTGAATGAACAGAGAAATCAATGAAGAATTGCTCGAATTCCAGTTGTCAGTTCTATAGTGGTCCAAGAATAACAATGGCTCTTGTTCTGGTTTTTTGTTTTGAATGCATGTCCTTGTTCTCGCTACAGATCACTTTGTCCTATCCACCCAGCTTTCACCCTTTCAAAAATCTGAGTTCCTATTTTCTTCAGTATATAATTATCTTCCCTTGTTAATATTTCCCTTCTCCATCTTCACCCCAAATGCTTTACCAAAATTTAGCATTTTTTTATTTTTTATTTCTAATCAGTGGAATTTAAGGTGAGAGGAAAGGTTTTTAGTTTTTGTACATATTTAAATTGTTTGACTTTCCTTGGGGGGGTGGAGGATTAATCTGAGTTCATTAATGCAATGCCATGCAATTTCATTAAGAATTGTTATGGACTGATATGCTTGTGTCCCATCCCCCTTCAAACTCCTGGTTTGAAATCCCAATCCCCAATGTAGTGTATTAGGAGGTAAGACCTTCAGAGGTGATCAGGTCTTGGGAGTGGGGCCCTGGTGGACGGGATTAGTATTCTGATAAGAAGAGACTAGATAACCTTGCTCTTTCTCTGCTCTCTGCCATGTGAGGATATAGCAGGAATATTTCTGTAAGCCAGGAAGTGGGCTCTCCTAGACCCCCAAATGAGCTGGAACCTTGATCTTGTACTTCCCAGGCATCAGAATGATGAGAAATAAAAGTCTGTTGTTTTAACCACTCAGGGTCTGATAATCTGTCTTAGTAGCCTATATAAGGTAAGAATCAATTTTCAGTGGCACGAATAATAATATAATAAGGAAGAGGGTGACTTAAGGATATGCAAACTAAATTTGGACTGCTTTAGACACCAAGTCCAACTAAATTTGGACTGCTTTAGACACTTGGGAGATAACACTTCCCCCACATCAATTAATGTGCACTCATTCATTCAGGGAACTTTCCCCTCTGTGTATCCTTGGTCAAGACCTGATCAAAATGGAGTTCAGCAAAAAAGGTTGGCACATGAGAGTATAGGATTCTGGGAACTGTCTCACAAATTTTTAAGATGCAGAGGTAAGCATGGAATGGAACTGGAACTAACAGTTTTCACCTTAACAGAATTGTGGAGTATCTGTTTGAGACGGAGCCCTTCTCCAACTTTAGTTATAATGGGAGAGAGTACCATGCTTGTCCAGCACCTCATAGGTGTCAGCACCAGGCTAGATTTCTTTATATTCACAATTAGCTTCTGAACCACTTTATGAGTCCAATAGAGGAAATGAGACATAAAGACTTAAATAAACTATGTTTAAATAAACTTAAATAAAAGAGACATAAAGACTTAAATAAACTTACAAGGTATGGAAGTTCATGAACAGGGGTTTGAACTTCACTCTCAAAGTCTGACATCCTGACTACTTTCGAAACTGTGCTGCCTAAGCAAGAGGCCTCTACACATGGGGAAGGGAATAATTCAGCAGTAGATGGATACGGGAATTTGTAGGAAGATAAAAGACATCCCCATGAAATTAACAATATTTGAATAAAGTGGATATGGCTTCAGGGGTTCCTTGTCCACCAAATTCAGACAGATGCCCAATCAGCCTCCTGCACCACTGATGGAAACTGCCCAAGACTTGCAGCGTGGAGAAGTCAGCTACAGCTCTCATGGGCCATGGAGCACCAAGGGATCGCCCACTGGCTGAATGATGGGCCTGCTTCTTGGTGTCACCCCGTATTATCAGGAGCAGCTCTCCTGCTGTTTCACCACCAGCCAATCATGGCGCATCTTGCTAAGCTTCTACATGCATGATTTCATATCACTTGCATAACCCTCTGGTGAGTTACTGCCATTCTCATTTGATTATTTATTGTTAATAAATGAGGATAGTGATGCTTAAGAGGATCATTTTTCTAAGGTCCACAGTCTGGTTGGTAGCAGAGCTAGGATTCAAGCCTGGCTGTGCCTCATGCTAAAATCTTAATCTTTAATCTCCCCATTCATAAAACCATTGTACTTCCTGAAATCTGGTAACTGCAGTTCACACACCAACCCTGACACTCACAAATCATATGTGTGACATTCACCAGCAGGACTTAGTAAGCAGTGTGAGTCTGGAGAGGTTGTGGATAGAACTCGAGGATAGAAGAACCGGGCACCCAGAGGGTCCCCACAGGAAGACACGCTTAGCCATTGTAAGGAAAGATTGGTAGTTAATCACATACCACTTCTGTAGACTCCTATCATGGCTTTTTCTATTTAGGGTCAACGTGCACATACAAACACACACAATGTGACACATAAATATAGTCCTACTTTACACATCCTTTTTCTGTCTTCAAGTTCTAAGTTGAAAGAAAAGCCTTTGGAAACCTCATAAGATGAATGTGAACAGGGGCAGAGCGACTGGTGAAGTGTGGGTGCACTCCCTGGGAAGGAAAAGTGATTAGGGACACCCCCATTTGATGGGGTGCTCTTCAGAGTCCATGGGGGTCCCTTTTCCAAACTGCACAGGCTGCCCACTACTGACTTCATGGCAGAGATCTGGATGAGGCTGGCTGGTGGGATGCCTTTGTGGAGAATGAGGAGCGGCAGATACCAACAGAGGGGTGGAGTAAGGCAGGCGGCTTAGCACCTCCTGAGGAAGCTCTGAAGAAAGGAAAGACCCCCACTTTGGGTCCACAAGAGGGATTCAAGTCAGTTCTAGTCCTACTGACAGGGTGGTGGTGTTTCTCCACCTGCCAGGAGGGGGAAGCCCTCATAATCCAGGCAACTGAGGAGACTCCACTTGTTCACCAGGGTCACTTACCTGTTTGAAGCTGCTTAGATGGCCAGTGGCAGAGGCACAGCAGCTGCTGCCACTGCCCCCACACAAGACAGATGGTGCCAACCTCCCCTCTGCATTCTCCTAAAAAAGCCCAATGTGGCATTTTGCTTTGTAAATACTGGGACCACATTGGATTATCATACGGGTCTGAAAGATCTTTAGAAATATAATGTCTTGAATTGCTTGTTTAGGAGACTTAGTTTGGGGCTTTTTTCATTCATGGGTGCAAAACAGAGAATGGGCTGAATCCCAGTGAGGTCCTCACACTACAAAATGTTCTTCACCCCAAATCTGCAGGGTTGGTGTCACAAATAAACAGGACTGAAGCCTGAACTCAGGATCTCTGCCTTCCATTCTTACCCTGGCACTCCCTCCTCAATCCTGTGTATACGTTCAGGTCTCGAAATGTTCTTTTCCATACTTTTTTTAAAAAATGAAATCATGTCTCAGTTTTGCGTTTTGGATTCTTCATCAGCAAAGTCCAGTCCAATAAACAAAAAGCAACGAAGGTATCTCCAGCAGAGGGATTTAGTAGAGGGATCTGGTCACACAGGTGATGGAGGCCATGAGGCCACCAATGGCACCTTGGGCACTCAGACGGCAGGAAGTGCTACAAAACCTGTTGCTGGAGAGGGAAAGATGGGAATTCAGGACCCAAGGCCACCTGGTGAATGCTGTTACACACAGGAAGGCTGTCCCATGTGAGCTGAATCACAGAGATGCACCAAACCTGGCGGGGGGGAGTGGGGGGGAGGTGAAGACACAAGCTCGGGCCCCCTGTCTGCTCTCAGATTTTCTACCAGCCTCTATCCTTGGCTGAACTTGCCTGGTAGCTGATGGACAAAAGCAGAACTGGGAACCTCCAGCTGATTACTTATGGTCTGGCTGGCAAACTCTTTCCTCCACAAGCCCTGCACCCCCACCCCGTCCTTTGGACTCCCAACTCCCTTTACATAAACTTTCTCATGATGTCACATTTGGTTGTGCATTACAGTTCTGTGTGTGCTTCAGCCTGTGAGTTCTCCAAAAATTAGTGCCATGGAGGAGTCTTTGTGGTATCCTCAGATCATAAGACATATGAAGTCATAAGAAATGAAATTTGGACAGAGCTGGGATCTCATCCTAGCTCTCCCACTTCCAAGATGTCTGCCTCTTGTTAAATTCCTTTACACCTCAGTTTTCTCATCTACAATATGGAGGAAATAAACTGAGGATTAGTGCAAGGATTAGGTGAGATGGCACCTCGGCCCCTGAGCATAGAAACAAGTAGCTTCTTAAGGCAATCCAGTCTTGCCTGGGTAGCAAGTGGATGGTGACACATCTGGGGAACTCATGGCTTCTATTTGCTCATTTTCCTAAATCACTACTGTACACTACTCCATAGCCTAATGGAATTGACCTTATCCCGTTAGAAACTTCTAGAACTAGTTCAACCTTGAAGCTGACAATGTAAAAATCTCTCTGCAAACCTCTGCCTTCCTTGACACCATCTCTAGGAAGAAGGTCCCAGCAGAAAGCAGCATCAGAAGGAAGCTACAGAAAGGGTCAGTCCCAACTGGGTGAGACCTGTGTGCACCCTTAATGAACTGTAGCCAGTCAGTCAAGTTAACAAAGACGGTTGGGATAATTTCCATTGGTCATGTTGATCTTACAAAAAGAACACACTGTTGTCACTCTTACTCACAGGGGAGTTTATCACAAGCATGTGTAGTATGAGCAGTGCCACCCCAGCTGCTGCCAAGATGTCTCAGGGAAGTGCCATGAGGTTCTTAACAAGATCTAGGACTTTGACACCTGCTTTCATTGTCTTAGAACCTGAGGTCGATCCTTCTAAATCAAGGGACAATCCTCAGGCTCAGGGAAAAGAAGGCACATAAAAATGTAAATTCTATTAGCAAAGTTTGATTAGAGTCTTCAATATAAGAGTTGAAGTATGAGAAATTCATGGGAGAAAGAGGCAAAGTTATGCTTCAGTAACTTGTCATATTGGAGTAATTTTCCTAAATCTTAAAATAAATTCTGCAATTGGCTGGATTCTAGAAACATTTCAAATACAGTTATAGATTTATCATTCTTTAATTGTCCAGAAAGTTATAAGCTTGGGTTGAACTAATAGTTTCCCTTAGGTGGCAAGAAAGTCATCTCAGATTTCCTCTCACCGTTCTTAAGAGTAAGTTCCCACCAGCACCATTTATTAGTTTTCCATTTCATACCAGACAATTTATTTTCATTAATGATTCCTGAGTCATGTTTCGTAACCACAAGGTCTACTGCACTATCCAAATCTCAGAGATGAGGAAACCAAGAGGAGGGACAAGAGAAGGTCAGCCAAGGTCAAACGGCCTCAAGCTGGCAGGGCTGTTTCTGTAATCCAAGGATGCTTGCCTATAGCTGGACCACTCTACCTCACACACAAGAGTGTGTACTGCTTACTCATTCATTGATTCATTCAACAAAGAGTTAATGAGGTCTCATCCTGTGCCGGGTACTGTGCTCTGTACTAAAGCTACAAGGATAAGCATGTGGCAGAGCAATTTTGCAAAGGCAAATATTCACAGTAACTGCACAAGTCTGCTTTGAAGGCAGAGAGGCTATTCCATTAATGGGGACTATGTTGTCAGAAGCATCTGCATGGCGCTACCCATTAGGCGGAGGTCCAGGAGGGCAGTGTGGACTAGTTGACCACAGAGCTGGAAACCAGGACTGAGAGGAGATGGAAGAGGGGTGGAAGAACAGACACCATTGTCTCTTGCATGAAGGAACAAGGCAAGACCTAATTTCCAGGATGAGACCTCTGGCCAGCGTGTCTGAGATCAATCTCAACTTGGCCAACCAGCTTTGGCCACTTTTGTCTCAGGCCTTCCTCAGGGAATAGAGCCAGTTCAGCATCTTCTAAACTCCGATTTTACCATTTCCTCTCTCTTAAGGGAAAAGAAGATGTTAACCCATTCTCTTCTCATTATGATGATCGCTAAAAAAGAGTTTCAGTGTCTCATGCAGATTTTCATTCTTTCTCTTAGGAAACCCCTCTCTGTTTAAATTAATGATCCTGTGAGAAGCTGCTTTCTGCTCTGAATTTTATTTATATCCTTGCTCTGCCTGCTAATTACAAAGGCTGCATGTGATTACATGAGGTTGAGTGCCTGACCTTTTTTCTTTGATAGTCCAGTGACTTTATTATCCTGAATCTGTAGCTCTGATAACAATCTGAGAACCACAGTATCGAAGTGTCAAAAACACAGGGCGAAAGACGCACTTTTGATTCATCATAGGAGGCAAATATGAGTACTTGGAAAGAGAAATCTTACATGGAAAGCAGCATCATGTAAGTATAAAGACATCAAAATATAGATATAAATGGCTGGGTGTGGTGGCACATGCTTGTAACCCCAGCAATTTAGGAGTCTAAGGCAGGAGGATCACAAGTTCAAGGTCAGCTTCAGCAACTTAGTAAGATCCCAAGAAACACAATGAGACTCTATCTCAAAATAAAGCAAAAGGATTGGGGCTGGGCTCAGTGGTTAAGTGCCTCTGGATTCAGTTCCCATCATCATCTCAGTTCCCATCGAGATGTAGATATTGATATAAACGTATGTGATTAGCCAACAGAATTTGATGAAAGGTGAATTAAATTAACTTAAGCCCGGAGACTATAAAACAGAAAATGATCTTCTTTTATTTACTGAGACCTTCAAAATAAACATAGTTGATGTCTTCTTATCACATTTCTTGCCAAAATACACCAATAAAAAATCAGGTGTGACCTTGGCCCCAGGGATCTATCCAATCTGAAATCCTATAGTGGCAGCCGAAGAGTTACCTCCTCCCTCAGCCTGGAGATACACAGGTTCTGGTGCTCAGGACATGTAATATTTATAGCCATCATACAAGTTTAATTTTTTTTCTTCTTTGCTGTGGAAGGAAAGAATACTTTTTTGGTAAAACTCAGCACTGCAGAGGGAAGAAATAAAAAGAACCCCTTCCAATTGGAATTTTCCACACCCCCACCAGTCTGGGGAGGAGAGCAAAGCAGTGCAGAGACAGCCGGGAAGAAACATGCAGATGCAGTGATTTGTCTCCATGAGTTTCAGAAACAATCCTCAGCTGGTGTGCCAGGCTGATGCGGCCTGGGCCAGGATGGGGATGGTGTGGTCCTCAGGGATCCACGGAGTGGCCCAGGTGTCGACAGGCCAAGCGCCGCACTGATGCCTCCAGAGAGGTTCCGTGGAGTCTGTCCTCCCCAGTGGCCCTTCACATTAACCCCAGTCTTCCATGGGGTAGAGCTCACCATGCAAGTGTTGACTCCCAATATTTTCTCCCCCATTTCCAAGTGAGAAATTTGGACTCTATTTTTAGAGTGAGAATTAGGTAATTATCTGGACCAGGACCCCTGCTCATAAAAAGCAAGCAAATAAAATGAGTTTCGGGGGCTTGGCTTGGCTTCAGGCAGGATATTGGCAGTGGGAACTCCATGTCCTGGGACACACAAGGGACGAGTCCCAGAGAAAAAGAATCAACTGTGAACAAAGGCCTTCCTGTGTATGGCTCATAATCTTATTTGAGCCTCAAGCAGTTTGATACCTCAGAATCTTTAGGAAGAAGAGTCTGGCAATTCTTACAGCCCTGGGATCTTCTGCCAGGACTAGGCCCCTGCACCATGAGCTGCCTGCTCCCTAGAGCAATGATTCTTATGCTTTTTGTGGTCTATATCCTTGGAGGCTCTGACAAAGCACTGTAGACATTGTCCCTAGAAAAATGCATGAACACAAACATATTCAAAGATTCAAACTCATTCTCAGAGCAGGGTAGATGTCTGAAGCCCTCTGCTGATGTTCCTTGGATCTCAAGTTACCAATCTGTGCTATAGGAAATCTACAAAGTAATAAAGTTAACTATAAGCCCAAACTTTGCAACAATAAATAAACGAATGAAGGAATCTGCAGAAAGGGGAAGAGAGACAAGAAAGAAGGCTAAGTACCGAGCTTCCCCCAATAGGAGCTGTTTTACCCCAATCTAACCAATGCCAAGGGCTCCCTGCCTTGCTAGGGCATCAGGGTTATGACCACACCCTCTAGGATGTATCACCTGTCAGTTACATGCCAGCTACATGCCTGGCATTTTCCTACGTGAGTCAGCTGTATCAGCACTTCCAGCTGCACAACTCTGAAAGGTAAGTATTCATCAGGTGACAGGGCGAGGTCCTGAGAAGTGAGTTGTTAGGGGAATTTCATCCATGTGTGGAGATCATAGGTGCTCACACCTAGATGGCTACATAACCTTATTCGACCACTGCTCTTTCTGCAGTCCGTGGTTGACTGGAACACTGTCACACAGCAGGTACCTGTACTTGCTGCATGTGTGGCCAGGGGACACACTGTGGCATGGAGTAAATAGGGCTATGCACAGAGGCCATGTGCCCCGGACACCTCCAGGATGAGTGACAGCAAGCCAGCTCTTGGAGAGGGTTTGTCTCCATGCCAGAGCCTGCAGCACACGCACCACACCCTGGAGACCCGCTGCGCTGTGTGGGTGAGGAGGGGAGACCTTCCCAGATGTGCGGCGCATGGACGCCTGGTTTAGCCTGTTGTGCTCTCTTCACAGAAACATGAGCCACAATGACAACAGTGATGCTTCCATTCCATGCAGTGAGCTCGCCTCAGCCGTGTGCTCTGGCACCAGCTGTGATTGGTCACCGTTCCTAATGCAGAGGGAGAAGCAGCGTGCAGAGAGGGGGTGGGCGGTGAACAGAAATCCTCTCCTCGGAGTTTCTTCTCCAAATCGGAGGAAAGTGTGAATACTCAAGTAAACACGGCAACGTGTTTGTAAAACGCTGTTTTCGCAAGCAACTATCGGGGTCAGGAATCCATTACCATCCTTCCAGTGAGTTATCCCGAATGTGCAGACCAAATCCCAGCTGAAGGTGCTTGCTCACAGTGTGGGCATTCAGCTAAGTTCTGCAGCTTTCAGGCAGAAAGAAAGAAAACCAGCCACAAATTGCACGGCAGCCCCAGAGCAGTTCATTGGAGTTGTGGTTTTCAGCTGTGATCTGATGTGGTGGTGTGATGAGATCAGTCAAGAGGGGCGACAACTATAACTTCCACGGTCCAAGCCCTAAATAATTTATTTTCTGTATGTATTGAAACAGACTTAAGGTTATCCCCATAAATTTACATCCTAGTTTGCTTCCTTATGAGGGTAAGAAAGGTGCTGGTCAGGTGCCCCTGTGATCGACCCTTACTCTGGCTAGTATCAGCATGGGAACATTTGCCTCAGCAGAAAGAAAAAAAAAATGTTTATGGAAAATGCCACTTTCACACTCCACGGGGACATGAATGTATCACGGAACAATGATTCTTGGCCTCAGCGTCACAGTGGCCCTCCTGGATTGTCACAAAGCTAGAGGCACATCACAGAAGGTGATCAGATTTAGCAAGAAAATAGCAAAGCCTATAAAAATGGAAAGACTTATAAAACACGGTAAAAGAAATTACACTAAAAGTCATAGTGCCTTAAAATATATTTGAATATTTTTAGCACAAGCACCATCAGGTGCAGCTTAATGGTAAAGCACTTGCCCAGTGTGTGCAAGGCCCCGAGTCTAATCCCCAGCACTGCACAGAGAAAAAACAATGGATAAAGCCAGGGACCATCAATCCTTTTCTGTAAAGAATCAAATACTAAGTCCTCAAGGCTCTGAGGCCCCTAAGTCCCTGGGAAGACTGTCCAAAGCTGTCCTCGTGGAGCAAAAGCAACCATAGAAGAGACAATTCATGAGAGATCAGGAGTGGCTCTGTTTACAATGAAGTTTTATTGGTGGACAATGAACCTGGAGTTTCACGTAACTTTCACATGTCATGAAATATCCTTCTTCTGACTTTTTCTCCAAGTATCTAAAATGTAAAAACCACATTTAGGGTGCAGGCTACACACAAAAAGGGACTGGGCCTGATTTGTCTCCAGGGGTAGTTCTGCAGCTCCGGGATGATCACCATTGTGGCAGAGTCGGTGTCTTCTAGACATGTCTTCAGCAGTGCTCTGCTTAGAAGATGTGAAAACTGAGAGCCATGAGATCCTGGACTTGACTGTGGGCAGTGAAGGGGCGATTTGGGGACAGCAAAGGCCTCAAGAGAGGAGAATAAAAAGGGCAGTGGGATTGGCCTCAGGGGGACTTTCTTCATGCCCTTGGCATGGCCGAGGGACCCTCAATGGCCTGCTCCCAGAGCAGAGGCCCTGAACCTTCTTAGGCCCTGAGGCAACAGGTAAACCAATCTCCTGCGCCATTATCCAGCCCTTAGCAGGCAGCATGTGTCTGATGAATGGCAGGTTCCATAGGTGGATCTGTCCTTATGGATGAGTCTAAACCCGTGGAGCCTCAAGGCTGGCTTGTCTGTTGCCCTTTTGCCAGGGAAGCGCCAACCCTGCAAGTAGCCAGCGTTTCAGTCATGAACTAGTGATCACTCTGCTAACCACAAACAGAAGTAATTCAAGCACCTGCTTACATTAAGAAATTTTTTCCTAAGGCATGGACATATGTGAAAGAAAAAGGCAGCCCCAGGAATCAGACTGTTGTTGCTGCATAGCCTGGTTTGGACTTTGTCATCCCAGGGTGAAGACATCTGAGCTAACTGGCACGATAAAGCCCCCATTTGCCAAGGGTCTGTCCTCTGCTTATTGTAAATTCCTTGCAGAGGGTCTATGACCTCTTTCTGTACGTAAGAATGCCATTTTGTTCAATCCGTGTTTGAGAGAAAGAATTCTTCTTACAGAAGTCATCAAGGCTACTCAAGGATGAGTCTAAATACTGCCAAAAGGTGGGGCCCACAGGACATCTGATTTACTGCTCACTTGCAGAGCTTTAAAAATACCAATTCCAGGTTCCTCCCAGATTGCTTCTGATTCAGCAGGTCTGGGGTGGTGTCTCGGGATCTGTATGGGAGGAAACAGAACTCACTTTTCTAGTCCACCCATAGCTACCCGGAGAGGGCTGGAGTATGGAAATGGTAGGCTTGCATCTCCAGGGACATCCCATGGCCAAGCCTTGCATGAACATCAGGGACCATCAAGAACTATCTTTCTGCATTTAGGAATGTTAGAAATGTTGAAGTACAAGTTCTTGGAATTCTTGTCTTTGCTAAATCCACTACCAGGTGTCTGCCTGAAGGGATCTAGAACTATACCTTCCAAAATATATTCACTTGTTCACAATAGTCCCCCAGTACATCACTTTCTATTCAGCTACCAAAAAAGCATTTGGTGAGCATAAATTATACCCATGACTCCTGCCTGTGGCCATTGGCTGTGGCCCCGGGTGCTTCTCTACATGCCCGTACTGTCATGTCTGGGTAACATCTCAGGATGCTTTGCCCCTCAGAGCTGGGGAGCTGCTGCTCCCTCTGCCTGGGTTGCTTGGCCCCGCCCACCTGCAGGTAATTGTACAATGAATGTCTTTGCAACTCACCAAAATGTTGCCTCCTCTGGGGAATAAAATTATTGGGTCAGCAACATAATTTATAAAGATATTGTCAAATTATCCTAAAATCTCTGTCACCATTTGCAGTCTCCCCAGTACTGTGTGAGGACAATAGTCTTTCCAAACACCTCTTAGGTCTCCGTTATTAACAAACTTTTCATTTGTTAAGTCCAATAGCTTTCTTCATGTTGTATTTGATTTGCAATTTTTTAATTATGGATGAAATTGAGTCTCTTTTCATATGTTTATTGGCCATTTGCATTCCTTTCTGAACTGTTTTTCATATCCTTTGCCCTTTATTCTATTAGGTTGTTTATCTTTTTCTCATTCTTTTCTGTGGGTTCTTTATAAATTAAGGAAATTTGCTTTATGATTCATATTACACATATTTCTTCCTGGTTTGTTCTTTTTCTTTCACTTACTTACTTAATATTTATTTGCCACACAGAGAAAATTTTGATTTGTAAAATGCAAACCTATTATTTTCCTGATGGTTCCTAGGCAATGGTTTATTTTTCATGTAATCTTAGCAATCTTGCATTTCAGTGCAAGATCTTGTCATGAACCCAGTTATATAGAAAACAGAACTCCTAGAGCCTTGGCAATAAAAGAACTCCTAACGAAAACAGAGGGAAACTTTGCAGTCAGTGACTGAATCGCTTCCATGATACCTCTGAAGTCAGATTAGCCCGCTTTTCTCCTTCAGCCTTCCGGGAATTAAATCTTCTATTTTAAGTGGTAGCCCTTTATATAATTAAACAGCTTTTTCTTCATTTGTTCAAATAATAAGTAGAAGAACCGTGTGGCCCAGGCAGGAGAGCAGGACAAACAGAGGTCAAGAGCAGCAGACGATGGTGCTCTCAGGGGACTGCAATCCTCCCCTGTAATTGTGATAGTCCCTCCTAACACAGACCCCCAAATGATCTCCTAGTGCTTCCTGAGGACTCTGTGACAGAGTGAATGCATTTGAAATAAAAGATCCTGCCACTCTTTTTGATCCATGTTGCAAAACTCAAACCACCACTACATGATAAGGATCATCACTAAACTAATTGCGTAGTAAATCCTGGTACAGACTTCATTCGCCGATGATATTATCAAGTAATAAGTATCTCCTTCCAGTGTGGGGGAATAGGATATACTTCTGTGTGTTTGCCTGTAAAATAAGTTCTGTATATCAATACCATTTTCCACTGACTTTTATTATGTAATTAGGTCTATGATGGCTTGGTATCAACATCCATTATGCAAATAGAGATATGTTCCCATGGAGAATATCTGCAATGGAGAGCTCTGGAGAGGAGCTAGAAATATAAAGAAACTGCACTAAGAACTTTGAGAGGACTCAGGCAGTAATTCCAACCTTCAAATATGAAGGAACAAGGCAGAGGAAGCCAAAAATAGCTCAAAATGAACATTACTCCAGAAGACAGCTTTGATCTTTCAGGGTTCATTTCTGTCCTCTCTGGGTGAGGACCAGGGAATTCCCATGATGCTCTGTTTCCAATGTGGCGGATGCTGCTTAGATGTAGAGCCCACAGATTCAGGGTTGCTAGTTTTAGCAAATAAAAGCACAGAACACCCAGTTCAATTTGAATTCCAGATAAACTATGAAAAATAATCATTAGTGTAAATATGTCTCAACCATTGTATGGCTGCCCTGTATTCTACTTGGCAACCCCAATGAAAGGTCAACTTCTCATTTTCCATTTAGACCCAAACTCCATGAAGGTGGCTGTTGAGGCAACTCAAAAGAAATGAATTTTTTTCTGCCACCTGTTAAATGCACTTGGTCACCATGCAAGAAGATGCCTCATCTTGAGAATGTCCAAACATCCTAGAGAAAAACCCAAACACATATTCCATTCACACAAAAACACTCTGACCTACAAGAGTGGGAACCTAAGTAGAATAAGTTAAACTTTATGTATGTACACTCTGCCAAAATACATTTTGCTGTCATGTACAACTAAAAATAAAAAATAAAAATATTTTTAAAAAAACCTTCTGACCTGAGAAACCATGACTGTTCTCTTTCCTACTTGGAAACTTCCAATGGGTTAGAAAAATGGTCATGTTTATTTATTTTGCCTGGCATTTCATATTCAATCACTTCAGACCAGAGAGGACGGGCTTGAATTGGGGTGAGACAGGCTACGCTGAGGAGGAGCCAGGATGGTGTGGTGAGGAGCTGGAGGATCCTCTTCCCAAAGTCCCTTGCAAACACAGGGAGGGGACTTGCTGGGAGAGAGTATGAGCAGAGGCTTCTCATACCTCTTGAACCAGTTTGCATATTAGAACTGCTTAGTAATGACTTCATAAACAGTTAAGGCCCCCTACTGAATGGGTAGGATAAATGTTCTCATCAGCCAACAGAAGCAAAGGGACAATGAGTGAGCAAATCACAGCTTGGGTGGAACAACCCGGATACAAACAGCTCTCATGTTGCATTAAGCGTGTTTCACACATATTAACTCATCTGTTACTCAGAACAGTCCCATGAGGGAGGAGCTTTCATTCTGTCCATTTTGCTACTGCGAAGCCTGAAGCAGAGAAGGGTTAAACCATGACCCAAAGCTACACCCTAGGAAGAGGCTATGATGAAATTCAAACCACTTGGCCCTCAGATTATCTGTCGAGAAAAGGACAAAATAAAATTTTCTCACTGTCACTCTTCCTTGTTTTTGTCATTATTTGGTTGGTTTTGTGCAGCTGGGGATGGAACCAGGGCCTGAGTGTGCTAGGCAAGTGCTTTCCTGTTGAGCTACACCCCAGCCCCTCCTAGTCATTCCAAAGCCACCAGAATCCTCAGTGTACGGCCTCAGCCTTTATAAGGGACACCCACATGCTCAAATGATAGCCCTGGAGTAGACCAGCACCACCCTGGTCCCCTGACCAAAGTCACCACCCACTTTGCTGATAGCAAAGAAAGCAGAATGGAGTGGGTGTTCAAGCCATGCCTGGAAGCCTGGCGACTGAATGGTGCTGTCAGGTGATCTGAGTGGCCAGTGTTGTCCTAGGAACATCCTCATTACAGCCGTTCCCTTAGCAGAATGGCTATGACAAAATGAAAATAGCAGCCACGTGAAAGGGAGCTCTACTCCAGGGCGGGCAGGCGCATACAGGGCACCAGGAACACTGCGATCACCCCTGTGCCACCCTCTTTGTAGATGAGGAAATGGGGACACAGCGTAGTGAAGCAGCAGTACTCCAGGAGCCACAGGAATGGAAACAGAGCAAAGAGTTGCACGGGTCTGTTACCTCCCCAGGGCGGCCATCGCCAAGTGCAGAGCCCTGGGGCTCAGACTTCCTGGGACCTGGCCTGTTCTTGAGGGGTTATGTTGTTACATTATTCAACCTTTCTGTTCCCTGTTTTCCTCTTCTGTAGGTTGGGGACATAAAAATAGTAGAGTTTAAGACAGAATGAAAAAGACAACATACATGAAGGGCCAAGAACGTTGCCTGGCATTGGGTGAGCAGGGACGGGAGCTGGGCCGCAGCCCTGTCCCCACTGCCACGCTCCTGGTGCTGACATTGCCAGGGTGGTGACATTGCCTGCTGCTGGGGACGCCCTTCCTAGTTCAGCACATTGTCTCTGTCTTACAAAAGGAAGAACTTACAGATCTAAAGTCTGGCCTCCTTGAAATTCTAGAAATCGGGAGGCTAGAGGAGGAGAAAAAGAAAGTGAAACAAAGACCGAAGTTCCTTTGGGAGAAGAGCAGTCCTTGTGACGAGCTGCCGGGAAGGGATCAGAGGGAGAAAGGATCTGAAATAGCGGGTCCTTTGAGTTTCCCACGTTTTATTCCCATTTGGTTTGTGATATTCAGGTGCCAACACTTGGCCAGAACCTGGAGGGTTCTCTTTCTGGTTATCAATATATTTCCCAAGAAAGGGCCATGAGGCGACAGATCCCAACCGTGTCCTGCGTGCTGGCTCCTGTCCCTGCTCCCCCGACCACTACCGCCCTGAGTCCCTGAAGGTGCCTCCTTCTAACAGTCACACTGAAGGTCCCGCCTGGCTCTCTTCCTCCACCTGCTCCTCAGAGACAGTTTCAAGAGGAAGGGAAAGGAAACGTGAACTGAAGGTGAGGAAGCTGCTGCTGTGTCTTTGGATTCATTGGACTTTATTTTCCCTGCCCAGGGTCTGTCCCCTATGGACCCTGTGCACTCCTCCATCCCCCTCCTCGCCCCTATTCATCTTGACTGGCTAAGTTTATTTTCTTTTTTGTGGCCCTGGGGATTGAACTCAGGGGTGCTGTACCACTGAGCTACACCTCCACCCCTCTTTATTATTATTATTATTTTTGTTTTGATTCAGGGTCTTGCTAAGTGGCCCAGGCCAGTTTCACACTTGTGACCACCCCCGGACCCGGCCTCAGGCTTCCAAGTCCCAGGGGTCACAGGCATGGGCCCCTGCACACCAGCTTGACTGGCCAGGTTTAAACGTGGCCTCTAGGAAGCCATTTCTGATCACTGAGCCCAGGTTCATTGTCCTTCCCACATATTTCTACCAAACCACCCGGTTTGTTCAGCTTCTGCGTGCTGATCTTGCTGTAAACAATGGAGGAAAGTGGCATTGACGAGATGGATGTGGGGAGGGAAATCACCAAGAGCAAGACAATTCCTATACCCATAAGGGTTGTGAGAGGAGGGTGTGGTGGAGGAAGAGGAGGCAGCTACGTGAAACTCCACGACCCATACCTCTTCCAAGGAGAAACTAACATGCAGGCAGAGTCCTAAGGGCTGAGAAGCAGTCAGTTATGGACGGAGCTGGGAGAGAATGTTCTAGGTAGAAGGCACCATGCAAAGATGCTGAGGCAGGGCCAGGCCTGGAATGTGAGATGAGCAGAGAGCTCCTAGGGAGCTAGGTTTATTGGCACCTCAGTGAAATCACTTTCAGGGCTGGTTGACATTCACTGATCATCTGATGGACAGACAGCAATTAGGCATATGGAAAGAGCTTTGCATAAGCTTTCTATGACATGTAGGTTGTGTGTCCTTGGGCAAATTTTTTAATCACTCTGATCATGAGCACATGGTAATATTTAAAAGCAAACCTTAAAGTTAATCAGATAACTTCATTTTTACTAAAATAGGTGGCAATATATTTAACATTTCTGATGCTAATTATTATTATTTTTATATGTGATGTAGATCACATGTATAAAGCCTGACATTTAATGTATGGTCATCAGTAAATGTACACATTATCATTTGTTATTATGAATCATTTATATATTCCAGGAATAATACTACCTATGACACAGATTGTTTGAAATGAAGATATAATTAATGTGCAGTGCCCAAAATTTAATATGGATCTGTCATGTTAGTGTACAGGATACTTCTCGTTTTATGGGTACCCAGCAACCATTCCTCTAGCGAGCGCTTCCTTATTTCCTTCATGGGAGGACGTCTTCCTATGGGACGTATCTTATGGGGCTGTTGATTGAGTATTTCTGGCTTCCCCAGCCCCATGACCCAGGGTAAGCAGACACTTCTTCCGTGGAAGCTGAATCTTGAGCAGAGTCAGCAGCAAGACAGAAAAGAGATGGAATGAATTCACTGTAGAAATGATCCCTAGGAAGGTCTCTTCCTGTATTAGACCATCATTGTGATTTCTGTTTTTGCTGGTCTCCAGAACTGAAAACAAAACAAAACAAAACAAAACAAAACAAAACAAAAAAACAAAAAATAAACAACAAAAAAAATGGACCCTTTTATAAGGTGAGTTCTCCTTTGTCTATGAATTCTAGAAGTTCATGATAGCTCTCCAATAGATCTCCTTTTGCTTAAATCAGTCAGGTTTATTTTCTCTTTCTAGGAACCCAAAACTGTAAACAATCAGAAAGCTATATTATTATTGTTGCTAATAGGAAGGTTTAGCTACAAATATTATTGCTTATTTGTATATTTTTGTGATATGGGAGAATGTAAAATTTCCACAAAATTTCTGCCTAATAAAGTCAAAAGCAAGTCCCAGAAATCTCTACTCACTTTCACATCTGCTCCCAAACCTGCTCTTTATACATATCTATTCACATAACTTGGATGATTTGCAGTTGAAGACTAATTCCTGGTTAAAGTTCAGAGCAAGGAAAAATTTATAAATGATAGTCTGCTGGCTTACTATCTATTCTCAAGTTCAAGGATGTAGTCACCTAAAGAAAAACTCTGATCAAATATTAGTAAGGAATGATGCTTGCTAGGTAGGCTCTCTGTGGGAAAGACAAATAGACTCAAAACTCAGTCAAAATTCAATTTCCTCACATGTAGAAGCCACAGGTGTTTTCTCACAATTTATTCTAATGAAACAATAAGGGAGGTGGGTGTAAAACAAAGGGGAACAAGTGACAACATTCCAGAAGACCTGGTGGTGGCCTGTTTGTTTCCTCCAGGTCTGTGATTCTGTTGATGATTTTATTGATTTCTTTTAAGTGCATGAAGACCATTGATTTATGAGGAAATTTTGCCTGCCTACACTATAATCTTCAACTTGTTCAAGTTCCCCACCTGTGTAATAGAAATGGACTCATTTATGTTATTAATTGTAAAATAACAATTCTGTATGTTCCTCTCATAGTTTACATCAACACCATCATTTATAATTGGAAAAGTTGTTGTAAAGACTGAAAACAGGGTCCTCTTTCCACCATAGCAGATTGAATCCATGTTCACATCTCTAGTTCTCCCCGTGCTAGAATTACAGATGCTTGCCCTGTGCCATCTGACATGGCTCGTGGGAGACTGAAATAAGGCGTATTTTCTCATACATCCAAGGTGGATGTGACCGTGTGACACCTTGGCCTATTCTCTGAGCTCAGATCTCAGGAAGCATAGAGAGTTTCCATCTCTTTGTCCCCTCCAGTAATTCACTATGAGGATGGCATGACCTTAAGCTGCTGTTCCGAGGAGGATGAGGCATACCAAACCCAACCTGTGGCCTGGAGCCAAGTACAGTCAACCTGCAACTGACACAGAGCTGCCCCAGCCTGCCCGAGCCCCCACGAAAAAGAAAGAAGTGCTTGTTCTTCTGAGTCGCTAGTGTTGGTGTTACAGAGATGCTGTGACCATTACACCATCCTCTGAGGATTTTAAACTCTGCAAAGTCAGGGTCAAGGTCTACCTGGTTCATTGTCACTTCTCCACATTCTCAAACATTTTATAGTAAGTAATATCTAATAGCACATGCCTTTACCATAGGAGTTCCCTGTGAGCCTAGATCCCTCTCTCCAATCAGAAATGAGTTTGAGAAAAACAAGCAATCTTGCTTCAGAATGATGTCCACAAGATACATGTCAGATTACCTTTCATTTTTCCAATAATTATAAGATTTTTCTTTGTTAAGTGAGCAAAAAACATAGACAAATCTTGGGGATGATAGCCCAGATGCTATTTTTAAAGCTGTCAGAGAAAATATTTACTGTTTTTGGGGAGTTTTTTGTTGTTTTTTTTTTTTTTTTTTTTTTTTTGAGGATGATGGAAGTACCAACAATTCTGGGAAAAATAATTCTGGATTTATGTTTTCTTCTATTTGGTCAATAAGCCTTTAGTTGTGCTTTGTGCTAAAGGTCCATGATAGGTCCTTGAGATTCAGTGCAATGGATTGAATGCTTGTCCCGCTCTAATTCATGTTGAAGTCCTAACCCCCAGAGTAAGATTAGCAGGAGGGAGGTAGTGAGGTCATAGGGTAGAACCCTCCTGAATGAAGGCAGTGCCCTTATGAAAGAGGCCTTGGGAAATTTCTTGGATCTTGGAAGTGCCAGCCTCCAGAACTGTGAGAAGAAAAATAATCCTGTTGTTTATAAGCCACTCTGAGAGGACTAAGACATAGGGAGAGTGAGACTGTGGTTCTTGGTCTTAAATCATTCAAGCTGTGGTGGCAGACACCATTCCATAGACCTCTGAAGTTTAGTGCTGGAATAGATGAAAAGAGCTTGTTTGTATGGGGACATGAAAGGGGTACCTGATTCAGATCTGGGGGAAATCAGGAAAGACTACTTTGAGCAGGTGATGGTTGACTGGATTATCAGTGATGAGTAGGAGATAGCTGAGGGAATAATAAAGAAAAATAATGACTATTACAACTCTCTCTGAGACCTCACATGTGCTAGCTTTCCATTGCTATGACAAAAAGCCTGAGGAAGCAACCTGAAGGAGGAAAGATTTATTTTATGTAATAGTTTCAGAAGCTTTGGTCCACGGTCACTTGACCTATTGCTTTGGGCTTGTGGAGAGGCGAACATCATGCGGGGAGTAAGTAGTAGAGCAAAGTGGCTCTCCTCGTGGAAGCAGGGAAGCAAAGAGCAAGACAGGAAGAGTTCAGGGACCAAACTTCCCCTCCAGTGTCACACCCCGGTGGAATCCCTCTTCCATCTAGGCCCTGCCTCCTGGAGGATCCAGCACCTCCCATCAGCACTACCAACTGGGGACCAAGACCTCAGCACCGAACCCTTGGGGAACGTTCCAGATCCAGCCTATACCATCATGGCAGGGAGGATGACAGGGATCCTGGATCAGGAAACCGTGTATCACTGCTCCACAGAGTGTGAAAACAACGTGCTGCCTACCTTTCCTGGCTGGGATTCTTCCTTCTCAAGAACCCGGATCCTTTAGGCAAATGACTAATTTCACTTTGGTAAACAAACAAGAGTGAGACAAAGCCTACCGTTTTAAGTTGTTTGCTCTCCATAATAACATTGTACTTAGCTTGGGGACAGAGCTACCTAAAAAAGTCTGGGAACTAATGAAACAAGAAAAACTCTGGTAATTTGTGAATTATTTCACAACCCAGAAAGACGATGCTTTGGGTTATTTTATGTCACTGAGAACGTCACCTTAACACTAGACATATGAAAGACACTAATTTTCCATTATATGCATTTGGCAGATCACGGAGCATAATAAGGAAACACTATTCTGATTTTGTGCTCAAACATTTTAGAGCAGGAAAAACCCCTATAATTAAAATATTATACAAAATGACCAAATAGATGTGGGAGTAATGTAAAATAAATCCCGGAATTTAATCAGCTTTTTAATCATCACTAGTTAAGACAATTGGTTGGGCCTGTTATTTTCAGTAGCAAGCTAAAATCATTTCACGTGATAATTTCGAGGGTTAATTGTTACAGTTTATTCAATGCAATCTTCTCTACCGGCTTTATTTTTATCTGCCAGTACACCCATGCGCCATGATTAGCATAAATTAAACTAAATGAATTCTGTGGGTTACTAAATTATTTTACACCGGTCTTTTTTTGTTTTCATCTCCAAACATTTAAAGGTTAGGGATGGGTGAGCGGTTTGATGGCAAATTCCAACATCCAGCTGCTCAGCCTTAGCTCAAAAAAAAAAAAAAAAAAAAAATTGTTGAAAAACTGGGTGATTGATTTTCAGAAATCTCGGGTAGAAAAATACATCATGAAAAATGTCATCAGGAAAGATGTCGTATCATTATACACTGACCTTTGGTAGAGGCCCACCCGCCTCACGGCTGGGACCCGAGGAACTCAACATGCAGACTTAGATAATGCAGAATGGCAGCGATTTGCGTGTGCACTTCAAATGAGCCATTTCCAGTGTTCAAACTGACACGCGGTGACCTTGAATGGCTCTGGTAACATTTGTTCTTAGTAAAGTGAGTTTTATCTAATTTAGAAACTGTTCTTTTAACACAGACTTCTTGGTGCTAACTTATTGCTCACTGAGCAGCTCCCCACAGGGATCCTTAACTTACACCAATGGTGGAAGAAAGGTCTTTTTTTTCTTCCACTGGATGGTCAGCACATCCCAGGACCTACCTCTCAGCTACCTCATTACCCCAGGACCACCTCCTTCATCCATCTGCAGCCCCCCACTGCCCCACTAGAGTGTGCCCCCAGCCCTGTCCTCTCCCTACCACTGACGTGCCTCCCTCCTCCCCACTACCTCACCCCTGTGGGAATTCACCTGCCACCCACACCTTCCTCCTCTGCAACTCCAGCCCAGAGACAGTCTTTTCCTGAAGTCAACATCCTCTCCTGTGCACTTAGTAGGGACCAGCCTGGGCCTGGTGCTGGGGATGCATTCTTAGAGTGAGGGAGAAATGGTACCAATGTCACAAAACTTAGAGTCAATGGGAAAGACAAGTAGTTAGAATAATGTGACCAACGTACTTAACACAGAGACCTATAAGAACACAGGACCCCTCTTTTGTCCCCTCCCCACCCTACATACCTGGGTTTCTCCTCAATGGGAGGGTTGAGTGGGTCACTCCTTGGCTTTAATTAAAGGGAAAAGAGGACAGCAATAACTTGCTCCTCATTCTCCAGGTCCTCACCTAAAAGCCACCTCCTCCTACCCTGGTGCCTTGAACACTTGGAGGTGGGAGCTGTCTGATTCCTTCCCAGCCCCCTCAGTGGGGATCAGAGTTCATGGCAGCTCTTCCCTGAACCATACCTTCCATGATATGGAAGCTGCCTATTCTGCCATCCCCAGATTACCGAGCTCAGAATAGTTGCCCAACGAATATTTCTTGAACAAGGAAAATTAGTAAATATATGTCCCATTAATGAGCTATTTTAAGAATCATAATATATTCAAATAAAGTGGACATTGTTTGAATAAAAGGGTGACCAAACAAATTATTCTTGAGGGTATAATATGCAGAGAGGTGTTCGAACCTTCCAAATTCACTTACTCCAAGGCCCAATGGAAAACTAATCCTATCAGTGACCAACCAATGGATCATCACCAAGAGTCCTCAAGTCCCAAGCACCTAACTCGGGTTGTCAATCCCATGAGTGCACAGAATCTTAGTCTGTTTTATCTGCTATAACAGTGTTTCAGAGACTGGGTAACCTATAGTAAGGAGAAATGTATTGGATCACAGTTCTGAAGTTTAAAAGGTCCAAGATCAAGATGTCAACATCTGAAAAAGCTTTTCTGCTGCGTCATCACAGGGTGATGGACAAGACCATGAGAGAGGACAGCAGGGCTTGAACTCACCTTTGTTAACAGCACCAATCCCACCACTGATGGCTCTGCCTTCACCACCTGATCACCTCTTAAAGATCACACTTCTTAATTCTGGTACAATGGTAATTAAATTTCCATGTGTAATTTGGAGGGGACAAATATTCAAAACATAACAAGAGCTCTCTCGGCCAGCACGGAGTCCCCATTAGTGAGCACACAGCTTAACACAAAAAAGGTCTCAATTAATATTCACTGAATATATTAGATGAACGAGCCAAAATAAACTCTGACTCACAAGACATTTTTATGGTAAGGGCTGCAGTACAAGAATGCATCGGCTGGTGGCTTAAAGGAGTGCTTCCTTTGATCTGCACACTGTTTTTCTGAATTTTGAATTTTTTAACCAACATAAGAAATTGTATGCTAAAAAAAAGTTGACTTTCATGTTTCCTTGAAATATCAGAGAGCCTCAAAAGAGTGGAGGTGGGAACAATGTCAGTGGGCCTGTCATCAGGAGCTCTGTGGGGTGGACTCCTTTCAGTGGGGCATGAACTCTTCTGTTCTCCAAGTTCCCCCACCTGACCGACCTCCTGCATCCATGCTTCCTTGGAGATGGTTTGCTTTGTGACCCTGATCTACCAACACATTCAGGAAAAAGCAAGAGAGGTCATTAGAGATTAGGAGCCCCAAATTGCTCTTGAATTCTTAATAATTTGTAGCCTAAATTCTTTGCCATCTATTTTTTTTTTTTTAGCAGAGAATTCAATATGGAGAGTGATGGGGTGGGAAGGAAAGCAGCTAAAAATACCCTGCCTTTAGGAATTTAACTCAAAGCATTCCCCAAACCAGCCAAGCAAGCTGAGGAGAGCAGGGTGGAATTAGATACCTTGTTTTCTACTACCCAGTAAGGAAGAGGAAGGATAGCCATAATCATAGAAAGGCTGGAAAACACAAAAAGAATACCTTGCTTGACAGTAAAATCAACCAATAGCTTTAAAAAGTGGAGAGTGTGGCTCTCAGAGTCCAGCATCTGATAGTCAGATTATTTTCCTGGAGTGAGCCTTATCAGTGGCATGAATCCTGTGAACATTTCTGAGAGTTCCTGGAGAATCCAGGTTTTCCCAAGGAATTTAGAGTTACTTCTTTGTGGGCAGGACCCCAGAAGGTGGCATAAAAGACAAATAGGATTGAGATGGAATAAAATAGATTCTCAAAGTTGAAAGCACCTTAAGGAAGACATACCATAGTGCCTGGAAGGTTTTATTTAAGAAAAATTTTTTTAAAACTGTGTCTCCAAAGATATGAATTTGGTTTGCATAGAGGCTTAAGACTCAGCAACTTATCTTTAAATAATATGCAAACAAGCTGTACCAGTACACCAAGATTGTCCTTGCTCACTTCTTCAACTCTTTTTATTTCTAGGTACAGAACCAACTCCCAATAATATGTTGTCAACAGAGAAAGATGCAAAGGTGAACTCAGGAAAGACCCAACTGGCTCTGGCCAGTTGCCTATGACCAGAAAAAATTTTATTACAATCAGCAATGGATTCAGACTACAGAAAACCTATAATGTATCTTTTACTAACCAAGACCCTTTCTGAAATTTCAAAACATACATTTATACATTCATTCATTGAATAATGCTACTGAGCATAAGCATCTTGAAGACCAATACCGAAGTTCTTAAAATCTAAAGGATGAATAACCATGAAATGTGGGGACAGATATTTCTATTGAACCTGAAATCAGGGCAGGATTTGGTCAGCAAAACACTTCTGGTAGGAATTACCCAGTTCAAACCACAGGGGCAAACTGGTGTCAAGGCAGTTATCACCAAGTTCAAGTCTTGTTCAACTTGGTAGGATGAATTGCCAGGCATTGTTCTGGTTCCAGGCCAGTGTGCTGTGAGTTGGTGTTTGAAGCTGTGGAAGCATATGGTCCCTTATGCAACCTGAATAGCAGAGTCATGCTGGAATGAATGAGGTGGTATGAGAGAGGGTGGGGAAAATGAGGATAAATAGCTTGGAAGGGGCAAATTCACCAAGGTCAAATTCAGACTTATTGCAAATCCAAGGCTTTACAGTGGCTAGCAAGAGTGAGCTGAGTGGCACACGGTTTCTCTGGTTGCTGCTTAGAGAATGGACTGTGGAAGTCAAAGAGTGGAGACAAGGGACCAGACAGGAGGATGAGGTAGTAATCTAAAAACCAGACAACGAACTGGTTTAAAAATTACTACAAAATAACCCACAGACTTGGAGAAAGGATAAAAATCATAGATCTGATAAGGGACTTGTATCCAGAATATGTAAAGAGTTCTTCCAAATCAACAACAAAAAGAAAATAGCCCAATTTGAAAATGGGCAAAAGATCGAGTACACATTTCTGCAATAAAGATATGAGTGGTTCAAAAGTAGATGAAAAATGTTCAACGTTATTTGTCATTATGGAATACAAATCAAAACCACTGTGAGAGGCCACTTCTTACCCACTAGGATGACCAATCAAAATGATCAAAAATGTTGAAGAGAATATGAAAAGAATTGAGGGGTGGAATGCAAAAAAATGATGATGTGTTGGAAGGTAGTTTGGCAAATAGTAAGTATAAAACTCCCATATGACCCAGTAATTCTGCATTTAGATATCTGTTGAAGAAAATTTAAAGCATTTTTATACAAAGACTCATGTATGAATGTTCACAGCAGCATTAGTTACAATTGCCAAAAAGCGGAAATGTCCCAAATGTCACAACTGTACACGGATAACTGACTGTGGTATGTAACTAAATATCATCGGCAATAGACAGGAGTGCGTCTGAGAGCCTGAGAGCTTGGCTGAATCTCAGACACGCTAGCCGAGTGAAAGAAGTCAGATACTATGGGATTCCACTTACAGAAAACGTCCAGGGGAAAAGGCACAGAAACTACACTAGTGGTCGACTTGGGGTAGAGATAGGAAAGGGCCCCGTGGACCTTACTGCAGTGATGGAAATGTTCTAAAAATGGATGGTAGAGCTGATTTCCCAAGTCTGCAAGTACACCAAAAATCACTGAATTGTATATTTATTTAAGTACAGTTTTACGACATGCATAAAATAAACAGTAAATCTATTTATTCAAAGAATGGTTGAGGAATGGAAGAAAATGATGTGAACCAATAATAAGGAATTTAATCAGCAGAACTAGGGAACCAACATGATCTGAGAGGAGGAGATAAAAAAGATCTTGGAATTATAAAGACAATGGAGATCACTCGTATTAATTGATCAACTACTATGTCATCAGACATGATTATGTTCCTATTAGGAATCTTTGTAAGGTTTTCATAAAAGCCCATTCGGTTGGGACAATTATTGTCTATGTTTTACATATGAGAAAACTGCTGAGGCAACACAGGTGAAGAAGGTTTCTGAAGGTCTCACCAGTAAGTAATACTGGCCACACTACTTGGGAAGCTAGCAGGTCAAGGGAGGGGTGGGTTTCAGGGAAGGAAGCCGCTGATTTTTTCTGCCTGAGGTCATCAGAAAAGCTGCAGGGCAGGTTAAAGACATGCCACAGAAACTAAGAGCTGTTGGGGCTAACTCACTACTGAGAAGATATTTAAAGGGCAATTAACAATTTTCTTCCAACAAGCAGCTGGAAATGGCCACAGAAAAGTCTCCAGGTACAAACCAGCTTCCTCTGGGCAGGAAACAGGAAGTCATGGAATAAGCAGTGTATGCTAGGAAGTGTGCCCTGGGAACCTGGTTTTTCTTTCTTATTTCAACCAGGGTACCATTTTGCTAGAGGATGACCGGAAGTCTGAAGTACACACTTGCTGTGTTTCCTCAGCAGGAATTTTACTCATGCGGGAAATGGGAGGATGAGAAGCACATCCCTGCTCAGCTCAGGGATGTGCTGAGGGGAATCCTCCAACTGGCCTCAGTCGCTCTGACCGTGCACAGTCCTCCTGGGCACAGTCGCCTGGTGCGGGCAGTGTCCAGAAAAGACCAGGTAGTTTCCCTGGAGGCCTCTTTGCACTTCAGGCCTTGTGCTGTCACTCCAGCTCTCTGTGGCTTTGGCACACACACTGTGTGAGTGCCTGTGCTCTCTGGACAGAAAACGAGAACACTGGCGTGTGAGACTGCCAGTCTCTTCCAGCCTAAAACATCTTCACTTCTATTCTAGTCTCTAAAACGACCCAGCCAGTGGGTCCTTTGGAAGCTCTGAGAGAATCATTCTCTCCTTCCTCCTAGTGCCCCGAGGCTGCCTTGGTGTTCCCAGGCTCACAGACACACCACTAGGATCCCTGCCTTCACCTTCCCATGGATTTCCTCTTGGGTTTAAAACTCCTTCTTTCTCTTATAGAGATACAAGCCATCAGATTTAGGGCCACCTTCAATCCAGGATGAGCTCCTCTTGAGATCTCTGAAGTAACTACATCTTCTAAGACTGTTTCCAAATATGGTCACAGACACCAGGGGCTTGGGTGTATCTTCCAAGGGCGACATAACCAACCTGCCAACTGCTAACATTTAGCGAGATTTAATATGTTACCAGTTTGTGTCTAAGTGCTTCACCTGCATTATCACATTCAATCCTATGTGGGAAAAATTTTTTTTATTTATAAATGAGGAAAACAAGAGGTTGTCTAACTGGCCCATGTTACCCAGATATTAAGTCAGGCAGGCAGAGTGACTTTATTCCACAGGTATCCCATGCTGTGTCCCAAACAGCCACAATTACACCAAGTGCCAATATTATGCAGATTATAGGTGCCATTAGATTTCAATTATTCCTTCATACACAAATGACACAGTAGATGGTCAACATACATTTATTAAATGAATAAATGTGTGAAATGCCTCAGGTTCTGTGCTGATCACTGGGGTACAGATGTCAACAAGTCTAATAGGTCCTGGACAAAATCAGAAATGGCTGTTGTCTAGGTCAGGTCTAATCTGAGGTTTGATTGAAGTGAGCAAAAAGATGGAAATTCAAGACACTAAGGATCAGTAATATGTGACCAGTTTTCCTTCTATCCATTTTTCATATATTTATAAAACCATCAAAAATAAAAATAAGTGAAAACATTCTGTGACTTTCACATATTACCATAAGAGTCTTAGCCACCCACTTGTGAAGTCTCACCTTTTTTATTTGCATTTGTGCTGTCTACCTCTCATAGTAGGAGGATCCCATCAACTTGATTTTTTGAAAGTGTGAGACTATCACTGAAGTTTCAATCACAAGTAGGAGTCTGTCACCAGGAACATGGAAGTAAGGGTGGGCTGATGCAGCTGTGCACCTTTTTTATAACCTCCTCTAGGGAGATTGAGTGGCAGGTATGATATCCAATCACAACTCTCTTCATTTAAGGCAGACTCTATGGTCTCTGGGATTCTGGTCTTTGGAAACAGAATTCAGCAATAAGCCAGCATAATTTTTGAACACAGATTTCTCCCAGGAACTTTTTAGGCATTGCATACAACATTTATTGGAGTACTGCAAAGTTTATCTTTTTGCAAAAGTTTCACACAGGTATTAGTGTAACTTCCATGAGATTAATAGTTAACAATCACAAGTAATGTATTTTCTTTTTTCCAATAGAAAAGAAGGGATAAACCCATTTAAGATACAGTGAGTGCCTGGGACTACAAGAAGAATGTGGACCAGGGCATCTTATGCTACTGTTCCATGGAGGGTCCCATACACAGAAGTGGTCAACAAAGACTTCTCAGCTATTGTGGGCCAGCAAACTCAGGGAGAACCAAACTCAAAGAACTGAAAGGAGGAGAAGGGGTAATAGAGTGAACCAAGATCAGACAAAAAGCCCACATTTATGGGATACTAAACAGAATTTTGAGGATGGAGTAAAGGATTTATTTAGGAAAATGCATATTTTGAGGCTGAAGAAGGAGGAGGTTGTGGAACACTCGGAATGCCAGGCTGTGGTGTGGGAGTTAGCTATGAAACAGGGACTTGGTGACATCAGCAGTAGTGCTGTCTCCATATATAAAACCCTAGGGAATAAAATAAACTTTTGTCACCAATGATCAATGGTTTATAAATCTAGAATTTGGAGGTTGGCATTGAACTTTTTTTCTCAACTACACTCCTAGGTGGAACTTCAAATTACAGAACAAGAAAAACTGGAAAAACTGCTTTCTTGAATTCCTTCTCACCTACCCCATACCCTGGTGTTTCTCAGAACATGGATTTAATCCTCCCTTGACTCTATCCCATGAAACAGGGCTTTACAAGTGTGGTACTTATGCCATTATGGTGTTCAAGGTAATCTATTATGATTAGAGATAACTAATTATGCTAAATTTTAATGTTCATTTGTTTATTTTAATAGGATTCTAACAGAGCCATGATTTTATGGACATGATGGCTTAGAAGGAAGCTAAATTTAAAGAGAGATTTAGTTTAAATTCATTTGAAGATAAATTTTAAATGATATGCAGATAAAGCTTTAAATCGGACTATTATCTACTAGATAACTTCTCAATCATTCATGCAAAGTAATAGATGGTTTTGTTAGGATGGGAAAAAGGAAGCCTAATGAGACAACCAACCCATAGGACCTTTAGTTTCTTTACTTTTTGCCAGAACTGGTGGCAAATAATAATGATAACAATGCAGAGTAGATTCATTTTTCTCTCTATCCCTGTTCCCTGTCTACAGGCACTAGAAATTAATGAGCAAGACATAAATTAGCAGAAGAAACAATTATTCTGGCTATTCTGCACACCAGAAGAAGTAGTCCTGGTTACCTGGGTATTTGCTGGAGAAAACTGGATTGATACCTTGAACACTGGGCAAAACTGCCCACTCCCCATCACACATCAGATACACTCCTGAGAAGGTGGGGGCAATTCAGATAGCTGTGCACTGAGGTATTAGACTAGGACTTGCTTCCACTGGCTGCAAAGTTTTCCCAGAGGAAGAAAAATGATCCCAAACTATGAACGAAACTCACACTTTAGGAATCTTAATGATCATATCACTTCTCAATCCATCGGCACTTATCTCCCACAGTTCCATGGGTGAAGAGTGGATCCCTAGACCTTTCTACATTCCTTAGACATTGTGTCTTATTCTCTGCCAATCTTTTCTTAGTAAGGACCTCCCCCTTGCCTGGACTGACTGTGTTGCTTGGCATTATTCTCAGATTATCATGTCAGTGACTCCCCGCGTGCCTTTGTGCCCTTCGAGTGCTCTAGGCGGCATGGACCTCCTAAAATATCTCCTTCCCCTGCCCCAAATGTGGCTTCCATGGCTAACTCAAATATCAAGTTTCTTTGCTTCAGGCAAGAATTTGAGAAACCCAGTTGTGAGAACTGTGCCTGCCTCCTGCATTCAACAGCTCAAGAGCAAACAATGGGAAAACAAGTTAATTGTTATGTAATAAATGCAGTTTGGTAGACAAAAATCTTTCAAAATATGGAACCCAGGGGAAGATTAATAAAAGATACCCATGTAAGTTAAAAATGCAAATAAAGATGAATTTTATTGGTGAGAGGGTGGAGTGTTGGCACTGTTGCATATTCATGGACCTACCACAGAATAATTTATTCAGCCTCTACTGCGTGCTGGGCATCGTACCAACTGCAATGGAAATATAGGCAAATAAGACATGGTTTCCACCCAGCAGAGGGGATGGTGATACATATTTACACATATGTAATATCTAACTTGTCCATAGGTACATGTGTAGATATATATTCTTCAGTCCTTTTAATACACTGAGTCTAAGGCAATAAAAGAGAAAAGCAAAAATCCTTTCAAATAATTCTTGAAGATGAGACCACCCTGAGACTTTAGTGCCTTTCATCATAACTATATTACGACGTTTACTCCTTTTTTTCTTTTTTTTTTTTGGAGGGGGGGCGGTGCTGGGGATTGAAGCCAGGGCCTTGGGCTTGCAAGGCAAGCACTCTACCAATTGAGCTATATCCCCAGCCCCACGACTTTTACTCTTGCTGCTATTTAGCTTCAGATCTGCACATCTGAGGTCGCCATTCTGCACGCGTGCAGTCACTGAACTGAGGGCTGCTCTATCATTTCTCAAAGTAAATCTGCAAGATCTTCATCCCTTGAGATATTCCTCCAAAAATCAGGGGAGGGAAGGTGTAGAGGCTCAGAAATGACACCCCAAAGTGTGACTGGCATGCTGAGCATGTTGAACCAAGGGAAACTGGAAGCCCTCAGAAGCAGCCTCTCTGACCTCTGCCATCCTGTCTCCTGCTCCCCTTTCTCCTCCACAGAAAGTCCTAGAAACCAGAATTCCTCTTCCCCAGGGCTGGCCATAGACTACAAGTCTCCCCCTCAAAACCAGCCACAAAGCCTAGAAATATTACTTTAACCTTTCCCCATTTTTCTGTGTAGGGACTGGCCATAAAGCATTCCTCTGATCTACCTTGTCTGATAGCATGTCATGAGATTCCAGTTCTTGAGGGGTCCTGATCCATACTCAGGAGGAAAGCTGCACAGAGAGGTCAAGAAGCACGTGAACAGACAGACCTGATGGTTCCCTCCTCATTCCCTCCCCATCCGAACACATCGTGTTCGTGTACGTGGCTGACAGTTTTGTACAAAACACATCGTTTTGTACGTGGCTGACAGTTCATCGTCAAATCTAAACATAGGAATAGTTTTCCCTGGGATTTGAGGTCTTTATTTCTGAAGAGTTCCATGACACACACAATTTCGATTAAATACATTTGTTATGCCTTTCTCTTGTTAGCCTGCCTTTTGTTAGAAAAATGTCCGCCATGACCCTTTGATAACAAGATATCCTGCTTTTCTTTCCCCCAAGGGCATGGTCTCCAGTGTGGGATTCACTGAGTATTTCCTCTCTACCTTACAAATCCTTACAGAGAAGAGCTGTGTGAAGTATTGTAACTCATTTAGATGAAGTAGGCCTTGACTTTGTAAGGTCCCATTAACTTAATTAAGCAGCTTTAACCACATGCACAATGAAAAAGCAATATGGACATTCTTATATTTATGCTAACACTATCTTTCTTCTACTTGTCCTCTGAAGTAATAATAATGCTAATGGTAATTAACATTTACTAAGGAGTTCCGTGTTTGAGCAAGGGCAAAAATCTTCGAAATCAATATCTATTCAATGGGTATACTCTATAAAGAGATAAGATGCTTCTCAATACAAGGAAGAATTCTGTAAGCACAAGAGCAGTCTAAAGATAGACTGGGATGATCCAAGAGATGGAAAGCTCTCCATCTGTCAAGGAATGCAAGTCCAAGTTCAAGTCACTTGACAGGGAAGAATTCAGCATTGGATGTAAGCTGAAGTTGACAAACCCTAAGCTCCCTTATTCCAAAACTGTGTTCCCTGGCAATTTACATAGCCTCCATTATATTTTTAAATTGCTGATAAGACTGTCCTCAAATGACTGAGTATGTTAATACTTGGACTGACTTTTTTTGCAAAATGAGAAATAAGTCAATGAACCTTCTTTTCTTCTGTGGCATCCTACAAGGGTGACTCAAGAGTTGTATAAACAGGTTTACAGTAAGCACAAGTTAAATCAGAGTCAATTCTCAATTATCCACACTGACAGTTGGAGCAAATGGACAGGTAATCTGAAGCAGCAGATAAGGGCCAGCATATTTTGTATCTGGCCTCTAAATTCCAAGCCCCAAATCCTTTGTGAACAACTCTTGACTAAGAAAAGTATGTATTTCTTAAATAGAATTCTTGACCATCTCTTTTTTAAACCTCTTTGTTAAATTTATTGAAATTTTTAATTAAACTGAGTCAATAAGAATCAGCATCAATTTTCCTCTTTGATTTTTCCCTGGACTTTAAAGTGTAGACCATCCAACCGAACATCTCAGGCAGAAGAGGGCGATTCATGGCACACATTTGTTTCCATGATACATGGATTGTCAAACCTAAAGTGTGAATTTAATTGCTTTGTTAATAGATGAAAAAATCTTTGTTCTGTAAAAGAAGTTCACAACAAACCCACCCATGGCAGAAGGCTCCGGTCTCAACTAGAACCTGAAACTATCCAGATGTACCGTGGACAGGATTGGGCTGCAGGTCAGGTGCTATCAGATAGTCTAAGTAAAAAGACTAGTGAGTGAAAAGACAGTGGCCTTGTGAGGAGCTTCCAAGACTTTTAGGGAACTAGGAATAAGGTATGAACCACCTGCATGTATTCCCAAAGCCATGAACCAGGGCTCACCGAAGTGAGATGTTCCAGCTTCATTTTTGTTTTATTAAGTACAAAATTAAAATACAGTCAGAAAATGATAGTGGTACTCCATTTGTGTGCAATGAACTAAAATAATAATAATAATAATAATAAAAAGAATTTTAGAATAAAAAGATAACATTTATCAATCAAAATGTGAATAAAACATGTGCTGAAAAATATCAGCAAATGGAAGGTAGATTTTTGCATCTTTTCCACAAATATTTTAAACTGAAAAATTTAATAATAACATCAACATTACTAGACATCTTCATTTTCTTAAAAAAAAATAAAAGGAAATATAATAGTATTCAGTGGTACAAGTGTTGAACTATACAAAATATCTTACCTCAAAACACTTGTGAAAATAAAATAATTTTTGTTTTCTTACATTAAAAATTTAAAAAAAAATTTTAAAAAATAAAATACAGTAAACGAGTTCAAGACAGAATGAAATGCTGTGTCCAGGAGAGACTGTTGGGCTAAGAAGTCGGAGACCTGGGCTGCAGTTCGGGTCTGTTGACAATTACCTGTGACATGGTAGGCGAACTACTTACCTTCTCTGGCCTTGTCTGTGATGAGTTTCCTCATCACAGTGTCAGCTACTGCTTGTCAATAGCTTCCTTGCTTTGCCAAGATCATGTTGCATTTTTATTCACAAATCTTCCTAACAGCCTTGTAAACTGGTACCACTAGCAAACTTACCTTACAGAAGAAAAAGGGAGACATAGAAAGTAACTGGCCCCGGGCGGGGTCCTATAGCAGGATGGAGTGAGATCCTGGCCCATGGCCTTAACCCTCAAGCTCCACTGCTAGAAAATGTGAGAGTCAAATCAGATGCCCTCTCAGGAGTCTTCAGCTCCTGTGCTCTGTGATTCCATAACAGAGCAAAATATCTAAAGCGCTGGCCTCAAAAGGAGTATCCATGAAAAGAAATGTCCTTTCAGATGCAGATCCAGTGTCACCTCCTGTGTGCCCTGAGCGTGTGGGCCAGCATGTCACAGGGTGAGTGGTGGTTTAACTCCTGGCTTTGGCTCAGAGCACACTTCCTGGGACCACCTTTAGCTCGTCTTTCTTTCCTGTCGTGTGGCTAGCTCTTCAAGGTCTATGACTTTGTGGGACTCCAAAGCCATAGCATGGCAGGTCCTCAATAAATGTTATATTTATTCATTTGTACTGGATTTAACAGCATACAAGTTGCCCAGGGACAAGACATTTATTAATCATGACAAAACGAGAGGGAAAAGAATATTTTAAAAATACAGTCTACTGGTTCCCCCTACCCTGTAGTATCACTTTCTGCTATTTCAGTAACTTCCAACCAGGGCCTAAAAATATTAAATGGAAAACTATAGAAATAAAAATTCATGAATATTAAATTGCATGCCACTCAGAGTAACATGATGAAATCTTGTGCCATCCCACTCCATCTCGCCTGGGGTGGGAATCACCCATTTGTCCACTGTATCCATGCTGTATGCACTACCTGCCTGTGAGTCATAGGGTAGCCATGGCAGTAATCAGATCTACTGTTGAAGTATCACCATATTTGTATATAGAAATTTCTACTATTCATGATTTCAGGCACCTACTAGGGGTCTTAGAACTAGTCTCTCACATAAAAGGGAGGGCTACTGTGTCACAATAACCTAGTCCCCTTTCCTTTTAACTCACACGCTCATCTCATCCTACCCCCCAGACTCTCTTGGTTTTCACTGTAACTCCTGCCATGGTCCACTGGAGTCACATGGGCCTTCTTTCTGTTCTCAGCACACGGAGCAGCCCTACCCTCAGGACCTTGAGTTTTCCATCCTCTTTCCTGAAGTGCCCTTCACTCAAATGCAAGTGACTTATTTTCCTTAGATCTCAGATAAACTGCTGGTGACCACTACAGTAAGGAGCAACGTCCCCAAACCAGCTTCCTCCTGCCCGGGCCATCTACTCCTGCCCATGATATTTCCTACCAAAGGACAATGGGACATTTCTCCTCCATTCAAACAACAGCACAGTAAACTCAGAGCCTGCCATCTGCTCACTCACTGCTACATCTCAGTTCCTAGAACACTGCCCAGCACAGTGCAGGTCAATCAAAACCATGCAGACAAATGGATGAAAGAAAGAATGCTCTTCATCTTTCAAGTATTGAAAACACCTTTCAGGGGTTTGCAATGATAGCAATTAAATGAGAAGTAACAACCTAAATTTCACTTCTGATCAACTTCTGGCTCACGGTTTGTTATATTTGCTAAAAAACTACCAGGAGGATGTGAAGTTCATTTCTTTGCTGAGATATTCAGAAAAGTGCAAAGCCAAGAGGGAATGCCTGCACCATGGGTGTTTGGGTGCAGGGGTTTGTAGACACGTGGGGGAGAGATCAGTCACCTCAGTGTTGGAGCTGGGCGCCCCTCTGCACTCCTCCAGGCCACGAGTCCTTCCTGGTGCACCCCATCAGTGATGGGGCTTGGCAGAAAGCAGTGCTTGACATGCTGATGGAGTGTGGAGAGGCCACACTAAGCTCAGAAGCTCCTTCCCAGCCCATCTCAAGCCTCCCTCTGCCAGGCCGTGGCAAAGCCATCAAGTGCGATTCAAATCCCCTGTGAGATCCTTCTCCCAGGACCATGCTTATACTCTGCACCTTCTGAGCCCCATCAGTACTTGTCAGGGGCCCTGGATCCCATAGATTAGCAAATTATAGTAAGGAGAGACTGTGTCCAAATGTGAGTCAATATTCTATGCAAACTTTGGCATTCAATCAAAACTTGATAAAATGTTAAACAAATGAATAAGTAAAGAATTCATGCAGAAGCTTTCCCAAGAGGAAGGGGAGCACTTAAGAGGTCCCACCCAGGGCGTGTGGACATTATCCTGGACACTTAGCTACTGATAGATGTTGGACCTTTTAAAGGGATAAGGAGAGAAGCCCAGAGATATAAACTGCTACCTAAAGACACTTCACATACTACCAGTACTGCGTGTGATTTGCAGATGGTGGCAGCTATCATTGATAGAAGGAAAAAAGAAAAAGTCTGAGGTCTATTTACTCTGCCTCAGAAACCAAAAACTCTAATTTAAATAAGGGCTTAGCCTGTTCTCTCTCTTGCAAATGCTTGTCCATATGCCAGGAAGCAGGCAGCTTCCTTGGGTCTTTATATTAAGGCTCCCACTATCTGTTCACTGATGGGCACTGGCATCATGGTAAGCCTTAGTCTGTAAAGATCTGTGTCTACCTGTGTGTGTTTGTGGTTACATGAGATTTGTAGACACACAAATACAAATTGCATATAATCCACATGCATGAAGATACATATGTGTAAAGGTATGCATTTTATATAATAATGGCATGTGTGTATGCACACACACACATGTACATATATGTAAAACAAAACTAGTACATGTGTGAAGAGAGAGAGACACAGAGGCTGAACATACCAAGGGACAACAGCCAGACCATATATAAAATTAGAACTCCGACTGACAAGCTGCAGCCACCTGTGCAGTAAGCCCACCCCTTGTCTACACTGAGCATTACAGGAAGCCAGCCTTCTAGAAATCAGACTTCCAGGAAGCCGACTTGCAGCCCCTAGTGACAATCCAGGAAGACAAATAGTAAGTTCTACAGTAATCAACCCAAGTCGGCCAGGCCTTAATTAACAGCTGACAGCGTCCCTAACTTTTGTCCCCACTTCCAATTTAAAAATAACTACAGAATGCCAAATATGCCCACGACCAATCACATAGACTGCCCTGCTTGGACTCCCAGGCAGCAGCCTTCAGTAAGGGCCACGTAGGAAATCCCTCTTCTACAAGGACACCCTCCACTCCTCTGCCTGCCTCTGGGTCTCAGCCACAACGTGAGTGATTGTGGCAAAGTCCCCGTGGGAGCGAGGTCGAGATGAATCACATTTGCTTGTTCTCATTTCATTAATCTTCATTTATTATGTGTGTGTGTGCATGCATGTGGGTGCACACCCATTCCTTCAGTGTATAGAATATATATCTTTGTACATATGTATCTTCACCTATGCAGATTCTATATAATTTGTATTTGTGTGCATGTATATCTCATGTAATCACAAATTATTATTTTATTATTTAATATTTTTCTTCAAATATGTTCCTTATAAAATTTTGAATTTGAAATTTTAATGTTTCAATCCCAAACAGAAAAATAGCAATTTTCTAATATGCACTAAAATAGCTCCCTGTTACCTTAAATCTATTTGCTAAATTGTTACCTGACATTTCACATACTACCAGTACTATGCCTAGCGTAGCTGGGCAATTGTCAAGTTTAAAGTGAAAAAACAAATCCTGTGTTGGAATTCAGCTCCACCTCGCATCCGCTGTGTGGCCTAACACAGAGATCTAACCTCTCTGCATCCAGGGTCCTTGCCTGAAGAATGCCAAAGATAAATCCAAACTGACAGGCTTAAGGTGAAGATGAAATTCAGTGGTCCTTATGCATCCGCCCAACTCAGGCAGGTGCTTAATAAATACATTTATATTTTAGCACATGCAAAATAACAGGAGGCAAAAAGGATGAGAAAAAACTAACACCAGAATCAATTTCCCTGAATGTGTTCACATCTAAAGGAGAATGTGGAGTCCACTACTGATCCGCTAATACAGCGGCCAGCAAATACTCATCTGCATTAAGTGCTGGACGAGAAGCTCTTTAAACCACCTCAGTTGAATCACAAGATACTATCCGAACAGGAAGGCTTAAAGGGAGGGAAGAACCCGCCTGTGGCCATTCACAACCACACAGAATCGCTACCCACAACACTGTTCAATGGCTGTTTAGGGGGACTTTGAACGCTGGTCAGAATTAAAGCCGAGAAAGAGAAAAATACTCAGCAGATGACAAAACAGTCCCGGATCTATTTTCACACATTTTCCAGGAAAAACTGGGTCTCTTTCAAAAGCCTTAAATAGACACTAACAGTAAGAAATCTGGAATGCAAAAATTACATATGTATATTATATGTGCACACATAATTATTTTTTAACAACATTTGCACTAACACAGGTCAGGTTGCTTTAGAAAAGTGACATAATTAAGGTAACTCATGGTAACTTATTTCATAAATAACTGCATAGGTTAATAAACCAATGGAATGGCTTTGAAAGATGGGTAAGTAAGGGGGATCAGCTTCCTTCCAGGATAACTTAGAAGCAGAACTGGTAAGATAGGGTAGATGCTGTCAGGGGCACCAATTCTTAACTCTTTGACCCAAAGAGGATGCCAAGTCCCAGGATACCAGAAGATAGAACAAAACAGATAGAGCAGGGAGGGGTTTACTCTGCAGGAAGAAGCTGAGCTGGTATAGGGTTGATACAAAGCAAGACCAGAGCTTACCTCTGTCCCTGCAGCCTGGGAACGGGTCTCTGTACCTTCTACAACTCCTTCCAAGAAGTGGGAGACTGGCAGAAAGAGCAGTTGGATATGGCTCAGACCCCTTCCTGAGACCCTTGGTGCCCGACTCTCCCTCCTGTCTCCTCAGTTAGTCCTCAAATACATTAAGGCATATTTTCCTTCTGCAGAGAGCTACTTTTCAGTCCTTTCTGAAATACTCGTTTGCCTTACCCATGACCAGCACCTCTCTTCTTATGTCTGCCCCCATGCTATTTTTTGCACAGCCTGCCATGATGCCTGGCCTCACCTTATACCCTCTCATTTCCAAAGTTTGGTTAAGTCTTCCTTTTCCATTGGTTTTGCCTTTTTTTGAGTGGAGTTAGATCTTATTCAGTTAAATGGGTGGACCTGTAATATTGGAATGTTAATGGGGAAGGACAGTCATTCAATACAGAGCTCAAGTGTTACAGAGAAAGAAATGGAAGCCCAGGAGGGTCAACATTCCAACCAAGCTCAAGCTGGGTGCGCAGCTGTGGACAGAATGAGCCAAGGTCCCCTGACTTTCAGTTTGATCCTCAGGAGAGCCAAGCAAAGGTTCACTCTGGAGGCCCCAGTGAACACAGATTTCTGAAAATTGTATTTCTCCTTAAGTCTGCACACAAGAATGAGGATGCTTAGTGAAAGGAACAAGGAGATGGGATGGATGGTGTTCCCAGTGTAGGGGAACTGGCCCCAGGGTGTCATGAGACCTAAGAAAAAGTCAGCCAGATCCAGGATCACAGAGTGTAGTTCGTTGGGAACTTGGTGACAGAAGAAATGGTTGTGCATAGTAGTAAGACTTGCGGGTCAGATGGAGGGGGCTTGAATAATGGTCAGGACAAAAGCGACTTACTTCAAGCCAGAACGCTCCTGGTTTATCTCAAGTTCACGGCGCTTATTGCCAGGGTCTGGTTGTGAAGCTCCACAAAGCTCTCTAGTGGTTTTGTTTCCTTTTAGTTTGCTGGGAAACTATGCAGGGGAAACTGACCAGGGTTATTCAAGGATAATCATGGCAGGTGTAACTTAAGATGGCTGCAGTCATGTCAAGCTGAATCCCTATGGATGGGAGAGGGGAAGAATACTTGGCATAAAATGGGAAACACAACAGAGAACTTGGGGGCTGAGACAGGGTAAATCCCTCACGCAACAAGACCCATGGGACGTGGATCCCTCCCTCAAGAGGCTTAAAGAAGTCAGCATACCTAGAAACTTTGCAATTTCATACACGAGAAGAGGAAAAAGAAAGAGATGGATGATAGATAATAGATTATTAAACTGTACTAGGTATCAAGTCAAAGAGAATCTCCCAAAAAGTCTTCCAAAACTAACAAGGCAAGAAAAACTACATTTGGGGGTTATACGAACATATTATCGAAATAATGTGATGGTTATATTTAAAATTTAAGCTTCATTCATGACCACAGGGCACAATAATTCATATCACGTGCCTCTTCTTTAGAATGCTTTGATTTCTGGCTGACTGCAACATGAACATTACCCAGAGGGTCCATTCTTGTGGGCAGGACCACATCAGGTACACCTTTGTGCAGCTCAACAACAGAGCCAAGTTTTTGTGGTAGAAGAGCACAAAAAATACCTGTTAAATGGCTAAGTGAAAGAAAATAAGGGCCTCACCAACAAATAAAGAGAGGAATAAAGGAATTCTAGAATGAAACTCCACAGGACTCTCTGTCCTGGGAGCTTGCATGCAAATAACTAAATCCTGTCAAGAAATCAAGGGCACATTTAAAAATCAAATGAGATCCCTTTTTTATTGGAAGGACTTGAGTATGAATTCGTGGTCCGCAAATGCAGGAATATGGTCCATGTCATTTTCAGCCAGATCCTGAAAATACGGACAATAAACGCCCTCAGTCGCACAGGAAGCAAGTCTTCGCTGCGCCAAACACTCAAGGGTTTCAGATTATTTCAGATTTCAAAGCAAACTTCATCTTTCACGTTAAAAACAAAAACACAAGCCCTCCAGCCTTTCTGCTCACGCTGTGAATTAAGCTTGTCATATTAAAAGAGGCTTTATGGGTTCAGCCTTTATTTATCCTATTATTTATCATAAGGACACACTATTTAGGGGTAACGCATGTTTGCTTTCGGGGGGATCAGCCACAGTAACAGCTGGGCATGTGAAATTCAGTCGAAAATTCACACTTATAACTTCTCATTTTCTCTTTGAATGGCAACTGAAAAAGGAAAAAAAAAAAAATACACCAGCTCCACCAGAGAGCAAGCAGGACGGGGAGGAGGGGAATTAGCAAATCTTTGGAAACTAAAGCTGCATAATCTGCTATATTTCAGGCCGCCTTTATCCTCCAAATCCCCCATCTTTGTTTAAGCTACAAACGGACTCTATAAAAATCAGCTCACTGGCCTCCCCATATTATACACCTCCCTGCACAAATCAAATGAAGCTTTGGCTGAAAAGCCGATAAAAAAAAAAAAAAAAATACACCATCACCCGATGCATGAGGATGCTGATATATTTGAAAAGTGGTTATCATTTCTAATCCTTTCCTTTCTCTCCAGGGAACAGATCATCTTTCTAAGGAGCACGGGAAACTCTGGCACCCAGGATGCTTTGGCCCTTGTGTTTGTTTTGATTAGGGATTTTCTAGTACAACCCCCCCCCAAGAGTTCTGTCCCTAGTGCTGATACTTAACACCTCAGGAGTGAGCAGTTGTCAGGAAAGGGTTGAATGTTGGGGCACAACCAAGATCACCTCAGAGCATTTTCTCCCATGAAACACTCTCAAACGATGTGGCACGGCACTACCACCCAGGCACTTTGGGTCCTTTCCCTCGCATTTTGTTCTACTTTTGGTTGTTGGCAATGAATTCGAGATCCTGGTCAGTGACCTCAGCCCCCCCTGGCCTGTTACTCCCCCTCCCGATTGCTGGGAGGGTAGGGAGATCCTGAGGTCTCAGCTTTATAGGTGGCCAGCCCAAATCTGAGAGCTCTTCTTGCACAGCCCTCTGGCACCAGGAGTCTCTGCTCCGCAGGTGATATCGTCGTGACAAGCGGACGTTTTCTACTGTTTGATGAATGCTATCTCACCTGTGACGCTGTAAATGCATCTCACCAGGGCAGAGATCATTATTAATCTTTGATTCCTCCAGGCCCAGCCCAGTGAGCAAGGTATGAAACACACTCAAAAACGGTACCACCTACCATATTCTAGATTTTTTTGTAATCATAATAATCTCTAAAATGTACAAAGTATATACTACAAACAAATCACTTCACATACATTAATGCATTGATTCTTCAAACTGCGCAAGGTGGCTACTAGTACCATCTTCCTATTATATTTATTTATTTTTATTTATTTTATTGGGAGGGCGGCTACCAGGGATTGAAGTCAGGGGCACTCGACCACTGAGCCACATCCCCAGCCCTATTTTGTATTTTATTTAGAGACAGGGTCTCACTGAGTTGCTTAGCATCTCACCAATGCTGAGGCTGGCTTTGAACTCAAGGTCCTCCTGCCTTAGCCTCTGAGCCACTGGGATTATAGGCAAGCCCACCTTCTTATTTTAGAGATGAGAAATGGAGTTTAGAAAGGCAAAGTCATTGCGATGGGATGGAGACAGGATTGAAACTCACACAGGCTGATTTCATGGACAACAGTCTCACCTCTAGTACTTCATCGCAGGCTGGACCAAGACATCATTAGGACTAAGATTGCCAGGTGTTATCCACGGCTCTCAGGCCGGATGCCACATGAGCAATCCTGCTCCCATAAGTCTCTGAATGGCTATCAGCCCACTGAGAGTGTGGCTTCCTGGAGTTCCAGGGACTTCTCTGAGGACTCATGGAGAGAAAGAAGCAAACTTAGGTTTAGACCCAAGGATGGACAAAATTTTCACCATGCATCCTCAGGGGAGCTGGAATCAGAGAGAGGGAGGGATAGCAGGGAGAAAACGAGTAAAGGAACTGCTCTTGGTCACCAAAAGAATCAGGTCACAATAAGGAAGGTTGAAGACATTAAAGGACAGGGAGTCCAAAAATGGCAAACTGGTTCTACAGGTAGAACTCAGGGGGGTGTTAAACTGGCTGGGATGGATTTGGTTGGACTGGAATGAAGTTGCAGGGAATAAAACAGAATGGAGTAGAATGGCTGGGAGGCCCTTGGATGGAAGGGCAATGGGAATGGAATGGAAGAGTGTCAAGTGACAAAATGTCCAGTGTCCCCTGGGCACAGACAGCTCTATTCCAGCTTCTGGAACATGGATTTACTTACTGCTATGGAGCAAAAGTTCCCCCCACTCCAAATTCATATGTTCGATCTCTAACCTTCAATAGGACAATATTTGAAGACAGGGCCTTTTCGGGGGTAGTTAGGGTTGGAAAAGGTCATGAAAATGGGGTTTGGTGATGGGATTGGAAGATATGTCAGAAAGCACGCTCTCTCTGTCCATGCACAGAAAGGAGGCCGTGTGAACACCCAGAGAGCTGGCAGCCTCCTCCAAACCAAGGGACTCCTCACCAGGGTCAGAATTCACTAGAAGATTGACCTTGGACTTCAGCCTCCAGAGTTGTGAACACACATGTCTGCTGTTTAAGCCACGGTCTATGATACGCTAGTACTTTCCTAAATTGTGTTGGGCTCCTTCTCAGCCTGCTCCAGTCTCCTTGGTCTGGCCTAGGCTGTCTTAGCTGGTCATATTTTGTGAGCACTTTTGCTTTTTTTTTTTTTTTTTTTTGCCTACCTGGATTTGCCTGATTCCACTCAAAAGCAGTGGCTTCAATTCAGCAAAGCAATACAAACCCAAAAGTACCTGAGGCAAATCCTTTTTCAAAGCCCACCCAATTGGCCTCGCAAGCTGCAGGGTAAAATTCTAAGAATGTCCCAACAGGATTTCAGGGTCCTTGCCTTGAAAAGTAGATCCACACCTTCAAAGCAGTTTTGTGAAAAGAATTTAATCTATCAATCTCAAGTTGTTTCAATGCCAATCTAATTATGGATTTCAACTGGCCATATAGAGAAAAGAAAGAGTCTTCCTCCTTAATCAACTGCTATTTCAAGACACCCAGCTTCATGGTTTTTGCCCCCAGTTTTGTCTTTCAAAGAGTCTTGGAACTTGGTTGGGGTTCTCTTTAATAAATGCAAATACAGTTATTAGTTATGCATTTCAGTACACCCTAAAATAGGCAAGGACAATACCATGGAACTCGAATAACAACACATTCCTTTTTATTCCCTGCAGCGTTTGCAATGTTTCCTCGTGTGTGTGGGTTTGATCACAATGCTCTTTGCCACTGTAGCTTCTATTCCAGAGCACAAGGAAGCTGTGAAGGCCATGGAATGTATGATTATTAATGTACATCAAGCAAATCACAGGGGCTCAGTATTCTGTTTTGCTACTAATTCAATCCCTCATTAATAACCTTAATTATTATGCACGGATACAGTAGGATTTTATAGGATACACAGCTAGAAATTGCCACGGCAAACTCATTACCATCCCATGGCTGCAGTTCCATATAGAAGTCAAATTGGAAAATGTGAGAAACGGCCTCATACAGAAGGTTTTATTTTGATGGGAAATAGCTGAGAAGCTGAGATGATTTCTCATGTGTTTGGACAGACACACACATACATCTGAAGTCTCAGCTGCTAAGGATGAGGATTGGGGGGAATTGTGGAATGCAGTCTTTTCTGAAAAGAGATTTAGCAAAAAAAAAAAAGAAAAATACAAAAACAAACCAAAAAAACAATGTAAATTAAAAATGAGCACTGTGCTTGGAAAACCAAATTATGCAAATCCACTCACCTAGCTCCTGTTTCTCAGCATTAACTGACTTTTTAAGGTCAGGGAGAGAAGCTGCTGAGGTAACACACTCAAGTCGCTGTCAGGGGAGGAACTAGCCTTGACTGGAATCAGACACATATTTTCAAAACAACACCAGGACAAAAAGAATGAAACCCTGAACTAGGATGATCACCTGACTCAGGACTCTTCTTAGATTGAGAGGTGTTCAGATTAAATAGAACAACTCAACAAAGGATACCGTCCAAAATCAAATGAGGTGCTTTTGACCTGGATCCAGCATATTCTCCTATTTACGGTACTTCAAGGTAGGAAGAAACAGGATCTAACCTGGCCATGCATGATTATAAGGTGGTTGGAGGGTTATAGAATCCAATCCTGGAGAAGATGCTGTGAGCAGCATAATTGGAATGGATTTGTGCAGATATCCCATCATTAGGCATTTGAAGAAAGGGTTAGTACCCAGCTGGCATGGGCGTCTTGACATCTGACTCCTAGCAGATCTGGAAGATCTCACGGATACAGTGTGCGCAAAGCAGTGGGAATGGCCTGGAAATCAGGAACAGCATGCAAACGACTCTGGGTTACACAACCTAATGCTGACAACTTGGGTTTTAACACACCTGCCTCAAAGGGAAGCAAAAGGGATACCGTAGAAAAAAAGACCACACTGGTTACAAGTCATCTGTGCGGCCAGTGTGGACTCGGAGCTTCTCCTGTTCCAGCCGTCCACTCCTGGGCCTGGAGATTTGGCAGCCTGTGGAGATCCTGCCTTCTGATAAGATGCTTGATGCTGTCCCTAGTTCTGTACACAAACCACCCTCATCATCAAGGCAACAATTAACTTCATTTTGATGTTGCTTAATTACCATGTTTACTTTTCACAACGATCATCACACATTGACTTATTTTTTAAAAATATTGTTATTAGTGGTAACAGATATAATAAATTAGAATTTCTGTTGGGGAGAGAAGAAGTTGCAGAAAGAAAAAAAATATTTTTAGAGAGGCAGCCCGGCATAGGGAAAAGAGAACAGGATTTGGATTCAGAAGAAAAGTCTCAGTTTAAATTCTGACTTGGTCTTAATTTTCTCATCAGGTAAAGGAGAAAAATAATAATACTTCTTTTTAGCTTGGCTGGATTTAATGAGATGCTTTAGGGAACCCTCTTATCCTAGTTTGTGGCCCACAGTAGGCTCTTTTCTAATGGTAACTGTAACGATGATGGATGATAAAAATGGCCAGTTCCTTCTACATTTGTGTACAATGTGTCAAAATGCATTCTACTGTCATGTATAATCAATTAGAACAAATTTAAAAAATCAATTTTAAAAAAAAAATGGCCAGTTCTGTCAGCTCTTGGGAGCAAGGTGTTTGAAAATGGATTACCCAGGTAATCCACTCAGCAGCTCTGTGTTTAGTCTTGTTGATTAAGTAAATAAGTCAATGAATGAATGAACGATTGAATATGATTGAAGGAACATGTCAATATTACTAATCACTACAAATTTCCAAAGTCACCTCTGATCCCTGGAAGAGTGACTGGTGCTCAGAATTAGCTGTCTGAATGCAGTGAAACTTCAAAAAACAAATACCTAACCGGTCTTTGTGGCTCTGAAGGTCATTGTTTCCTGGCCCTTCACCTTTGCCTCCACCAAGAACACCGCACCTGATCCTTTCTGCCCAGCCCTTTTCCCTCCTCTGCTGGCACAGTGTCCTCTTCCTCTGCCCTCCTGCCCTACATTTGGGGGTCCCCATCCCTCTCATCACTTCTCTCCAAAGAGGAGAAAAGCTGCTTCTCATATACTCAGGACTCCAGTTGTGAAGTGAAATGCTGGAACTTGGGTACGAAGCTCCTCAACAATGGGGTGCTCCTGTGGAGGGGAACATCCCCTCCTGTGGAGGGGAACATCAAACAACGAATGCCTGTCCTGGATTTTGTGTTCCACAGCCCCCTCTGGCATTCGTCCCATGCCCCCAACATGAGGGACGTGGGGAGGGCAATCCAAGGGTTGGTCCTAGAGGAACACTAATAGGACAGTCCAGGCTGACTCTCCAGGCGAAGTAGCTGCTGCCCCCTGGGCTGAGTTCTGTCCTCTTTGGACCTCTCTTCATTCTCTCTAAGAGCAATGGCCCCTGGAGACTGACCCCTGGGCAGGTGCAGGGACCCTGTCATGGCCTCTGACAGCAGCTTATGTGTGTCCAGCTGCTGGAGGCCAGGCCCCAGCTCCTGCTCCTCATGCACTGCTCTTTCTGCCTCCTTGCTCTTGGGCCCCCAGAAAGCTCTGGGCAACGATGATGCTCTTCACCCACCTGCTCCTTCCGCTGCCCATGACTCACAGGGGGAATAACCCTAATGATGACACATGCAGAGGTGTGAACCCTGGAAGCTATTTTCCTACGTCCTTCACGGGATAGAGATCCATTGTCCAAGACGAGCAGCCATTTCTACAATACATACTGTGAATTCTGTATAGCAAAATCCAGCTTTACTCATGTCAGCTGTAAAGAGATGCTCTTGGCTGTCTCACCGTCTCGGAAAACTGTCAAGGCTGCCAGAGTTGTCCATGGGGCAGTGAAGATCCAGTTCACATGCACTAGGCACAAGGAGGTGGAGAACACTGGCAGATGATGTCAGCGGCATTGAGTGTACAACATGCAAGTGGATCCCAGCCTCTGGGGTCCCCTGTGGACTGAATTCTTATCAGAGATTGTTCACTTATACTTTGTCCAAATCTTCCCAATTTGGGCAGGCTGATATTTCCAATAATTTTGGTCTTTTGATGAGCCCGGGGTAGTTTCGAATTCTGGGCCCAATGCTTCTAACTTGGGAAAATCCCTATAATTTTGGAATATCTGTCTCAAAAGCTCTGTAAAATGGTAAAAGAAGACGTAGGAAATAAGCAATTGGAGGGTAAAAACAGAGAGAGAGAGAGAGAGAGAGAGAGAGAGAGAGTGAGAGAGAGAGAGAGAGATTGATTTTGAGGGAGTCTGCTTTTCATTACTTGCAATGGGACTTTCAAGCAGCCTCCCTTCAATTAAACCAATCGGAGGCAGCCCCCAAAGAATCTTCCTTCAGAATCTGGACAGCCCTGTCTGTTTCTGAAATTCCTTTTATGACATAAATATTTAAAATTTTCTTTTATAGAGAATTTTTGGGCAAGTGGAGAGTCAGTACAAAGAAGAAAAGAAAAGGTGAGTTATTGAGGTTTTAGCACACTTACTTTTTAATAAAATAGATGGCATTTTCTATCTGAATTCAAGTGCTCATCCTTCTCATCATTACAGTCAAAGTGCACTATAGAAACATGTGTTTGTTTATTTGTGGGACTGAATGAGGGTGGTTTCCAGAACACGAAATAAAGGAATCAAGCAGTCATTGATCCAATTCATATGTTAAGAGGAAGGAAAAGCTAAAAATTAAACTGGGAACTGGAGATGGTAGTTACCAGAGATTGTGTTGGCAGACAACACAAATATTACTTGGTTTTGTTTAAATGGCACTAAACCATGACATCCTGCATTTGAAAGAAATGAGCTTTGGGGGCATTCTCTAAGACACAGTCCCATCCTGCTTCTCCTGGCAGACACAGCCTGTTTAAATTCTTTCATCTTATTGCATTTGGTTATATCCCGACCCACCCCGCCCTGAACATGCCACTTGTGAGCCCAGGAGGTTTATAGGTGTCTATCACCAGGCATTCTCTGGTAACAGTTGCTTAGCTACATTGCAAATCTTTTGTTCTTTGCCCATGGATCAATCCCCCCAGGCCTCCAATAGTGTGAGCTGTTCTTTTGATTGTCCCTCCACATCCTTTACTCTTCCCGCTGCTAAAATCAGCACGCCAGGTACTAACTCATGAACTTTCTGCAACCGTTTGATTTTTATCTCATGCTAATGTGATACCTATCTAATCTAACTCACGGACTTTTGGAACAAAACCACTCCTGCCGTTTCTCTCTCCCTTTGGAGAACTGTCTTCTGGGCTACATTTTATTCATGAATATGAATACACATTTTCTTCTCTGCTAAGTGACACGATGGCTCTGTCTTGATGCCTCACTTTCTGGCTCAGGCACATTTTCATTCATAGTTTGACAGACTTCTCAGCCTTAGCGATGACTTGGAAGATCTCCTTGATGTAATCCATGTATTTTATTTATAATTTAAAATCCTTATCCTCCATATCATAAATGTAACTTTCAGTAATGAGACCAAAATGCATAGCACAACCCAGAAGTTTATGGACAGGAAAGACTCCCCTAGTCAGTACTGGTACTCGTGGACGTAAATCAGGCGTGTTAAAAAAGGCATTAGCTTTCTCGAGTAATCAGGATCCAAGACATAATTTGGTAATTGAAAGGAGTTAAATCAAGTTGTTGAAATTCGGCTTTATTTCTGTTTCAATGTATCTATATTCAGAATTATGGGACTTTCGTCACCTCCTGAGCCAGTGAGCTCTGCCTCCCATTCCATGATGGCAGATCATTCTGTTTAGGAGTTCTGTATATTTGAAAGCTCTTCCTTTTAAAGCAGTGCAATCTATTAACACCTTACTTCCATCACGTCCAACCAGATCTCGTTTATTCATTTAATAGACATCATTCAGTGTCAGGTGAAGTAGCAGATACTGGTGATTAAGAGATTAAAAGGCTATCATCACTGTCTGAGGACATCTCCAAAAGGTCCCAGCTGAGCAGCATATAAACATATAAACATGAACTATGAAAGATAAGTGGTATATATGATATGCTAAGTGTGCGGAGAAAAGGGATTAATTAATCACATGGAATGTGGTGCACTGTGGACAAGGAGAACCATACACCAGGAAGAAGAGGCCTGGGAAACATGCAGGCGTGGTCCTTCCCCCCAAATCTAAATCTCTCCACAGTGACAGCCCTACCCACACATCAGGACCCTCGTGCTCACGTTGATGTGTCTCTTCTCCAAGGTACATTATTTTCCCAGTTTTTTTTTTTTTCAACCTTGAATAACTTCTCAGAGAGGTTTGGTTTGACCTCCTCCCCATCTTCCTCTGCCATTCCCTGCAGAAATTGGGGAAAGCCCTGATTTGTCCTCAGACATCCAGTATGTCTGCCCAAAGCACAAACCACAACTGAAATATATTAGTAATTAGTGTGACCTTCATTTTTGTTAGCTCTCTGGCCCTCAATTTAAAAATCTAGATTATTCAGAATCACCTAGAATCTAGGTAAAGTCTAGATATAAACCTTACAAGGTTAGAGGCCAAGTCAGCTATCAAATGCATCCCCAGAGAAAAAGGGAACTGAACGGCACAGGAGAAGCTTAGTACCTATTTTTGAATGAATGCAGGGATGGATAAGTGGACCATCTCTTACACAGCATCGGTTTGAGTTCTTTCATCTACAACGGGCTCCAGCTGATTTAATGTGTAGCTTACAGAATGGAACCCATTTTCCCAGACTTACCTACCTTTAATCTATATGTAGGGGAGACCCTCCAAGAGAGGCATTTTATATGCCATATATGTTCCTAGGTTTGAAATTCTCTGACAGAAAAGGTAAAGAAGAATCAGATTTTCCCAAGGCCTGAAAGGGTGGCCACAGACTGGATTCAGGGCCCTTCACACCAAAGGACTGTGGCCAGATCAGACTAGTCCCTTTCTGATTAGTCAGCACATGGGAAGGCAAAGGGTGCTCATGAAGTCAGTGGCCTCCCAGAGAATCTTCCACACATTTCATATGGGTTTCATATGTTCAAAACACATGGTCTCTTAAACACCATAGAGTAGCTTCCAAAAGCCAAGCTCCAGAAAGCTCAAATCAACCATTAACTAAGCACCAAAATAACTTCTTTGCCTCTTCAGTAAGTTCTTCCGGTCTGTCCTTCCTCACTGACCCCTCTCCCCTCTACTTCTGCCTGCCTGAATTCCACCCATAGCCTCCCTGCCCTACCACCGGAAAGGACCTCTCTTCTCTGGCTTCACAGGGCACTTTACACCTGTCTGACGACCTGTGTCCAGGGTGACTAGTGTTATCATTATAATTATGTACGTATCTTATGTTCAAGTCTACCAGGGTCTCCAAGATTTCTACCCCAGTGTATCCATTTGTAGAATCTGTTCCCATTGATCAGAAGCAGAACTCATGACTGTGACAGGGTCATTCCATGATGATGTGACACTAAACAGCAGAGGGATTTTGCAGGTGTAATTAAAGTTACTAAATCAAAAAAAAAAAAAAAAAAAAAAAAAGGAAATGACCCTGGGTTGACCGGAATTTAGCAGATGAACCCTTCATGTTAGAGAGGTTTGAAGAGGGAGAGATTCTCCTGCTGGCCTTCAAAAGGTGAGTTGCCAGGTGGTGGAGGGGCTCATGTGTCAGGGAACTGCAGGAGGCCTCCAGGACTGAAAACAGCCCAGGTTAACAGCCAGAAAGAGCATGATCCCACTGTGAGGAGCTGAATTCTGCCACAATCCTGAGCCTCAGTTGGTGTGGGAGCCCCAACTGACATCTCCATATCAGACTAAGCGGAGCATCCAGCTAACTACCCTGGACACCTGATCCAGGAAAACTGTGAGATAATAAGTGTGTGTGTGTGTGTGTGTGTGTGTGTGTGTGTGTGTTTGAACCAACTGTGAATTTAACCCATTTTCCCATACTATCTAATTAATTAATTATTGTGTGTAGCCACTTGTATGGTATTTTGACTTGCAGCAATGGAAAACTTAAATATCCATCGAAAAGGTCGTCTCCCATGTTTTGAACATCTTAAATTCAATATAGTTAGTGAGTTTCCTATTGCACTTGGCTCTGAAATATTTTGAAGATGTTTCAAAGAATAAAAATGCAATGCTATGTGGTCCCTGTAAGCCATGATTCTTTCAGATTATTTCAATGAAAAAGGTAACTTGTAGCTAGTCCTACCAATATGTGGTATAAATTATACAGACACATAACTTCCAGTTCTGCTTCTATCACTAACTTGCTAGGTCACCTTGAACAAGTCAAAGTTAAGTCAACCTCGTGGAATGTTAACTAGAAATAATCATTATCGTAGTTACGATTTATTGATAAACTCCAGTGATTCAGGAATTGTATGTGTATTTTTTGCAAATACCATTATACACTTCCCAGTACATGCTATTTGAATTATGCAAATTAGAACATAGAGGATCAGAGAAAAGAAGAATAAATACTTATGTGGTCACTAAAGGACATAGCTGTGGTTTGGAACCAGGCTGGTCTGACCCTCATCCTGGGCTGTTTGCCTTAAACAGTGCTTACAGCATGGTACTTGCTAACTGGGACATCCTGGAAACTCAGAGAAGGCGCTTTCCATGGCACGAAGCTCAGAGAGGACCATTCTCCCTGCTCCTCAGAGTTGAGTCACATCTGTGCTTTGGTCAGTCCATAAGTCTCCAGGTTGAGACAATGGCAGGGACCCTGAACCCAAGCAGGGCAACTGCACAGATTTAAGAACTCTTTTACTTAGAACAGTGAAAAGGAAGTCAAGCGTGAACTCTCTGAGCTCCAAAGATATTCTCAGGACCCCATTTGGGAATAAGCATAAATCTTCAAATTTATCCAAAGTTGAGCAAATTCACAATGACAAATGTAACAGCTCCTCTAAATTGAAGTTCATCTCTTGGCAGTTGGGAAGGCTTGGAAAAAATGCCAGCAATGAGGACTTGGAAGGAAATAAATCTTTAGATTCCCTGAAAACATGGAGAGTTATTGTGGAAGACATATGGAGGATCCCATACTGCATTGGAAAAGAAAGTTTATAAATGTCAGCTCTGTAGCAGCAATGTCAGAGGGCTTTCAGCAATCCACACTAAGTGCCATGAGGAAAGAGATGCTGGTGGGACACCAGCCACCAAATGGTGGGACACCAGTTCTTAATTTCCCCTTAGGGTTTGAAAAGGTGCCCAGGAGTGAGATGGCAAAGGGGCCACAGTGTGAGCCTGAGGGGCAGAGGAACCTGAACTCTGTACCCACTGGGACCTCACGCTCTTCCTATCTTCCAGACAAGTGGTCAACAAGCACCTACCTGCTCCTGGGCAGCTGGTGAGGGTGGAATGAGATACTGCAGTCTCACATGGCAAATATTAGCCAGGGGTCTCCTGTCACTTATAGTGTCAGACACAGAGACCACAGAGGAGAACAAGATGTGGACTTCCCACACAGTGAGCCTACAGATGGTCCTGACCAATCCAAAGAATTTTACACACTGCAAAGCATTATGAAGATGTTTGACATTTGAACTCATTAACCAACCTAGGAGATTACTTTTGCACACATTTGGAAAATCCCAAGTCAAAAATCTACTAAGTACCTGATTCCTTTTTGGTTTCTGTTTTTTTGTTTTGTTTTGTTTTGTTTTGTTTTTTCAAATTAAGATATCATAGCAAGAATTACTTATTTCAGACTCCCAATTGGAATCCTTGCCCATGTCTTTTTTTAGACAAAACCACAGATAATATTGGAGGGTCTTGGCTTTTTTTCTTTTTTTAAACTTTCCAAGGGGAAAGAAGTAATAAATAAAACTGCAATTCAAACACAGGGAAAGAGGAAGAGAACTGGTATGGTAAGCATTCCTTCTTTCCTGGGGATGGGTCATCTTCCCTGCTCCTCCTGAAGGCTCGGCATGAAGATTGCACCAATTAAGCACACCCTCATTGTCAACAAAGCTCAGAGTCAAGGGACGCAAAAGAGCCACCAAGTGTCGAGAGATGCAACAGGAGCTCAGGGAAGATGTGCAAACATCTAATGAGGAATACAAAACTTCTTAGAAGTTCTATAACTAATGACATCGAGAAAATGCTAAAGACAAGAGTGGGTTTAATAAATCTTTTCATATTTCCACAGCTGAGCCTGCTTACATGGGGCTGGTGAACCATTTTCTTAAATAAGGCATGGGGCTGGTCTGACATTAGTTTAACAAGTTAATTACCAAGTGAAAAATAGCTGTCGTACTGCTGCGAACCTGAATAATAACTCCCATAATTACTGATTTTGGGCCTCTCTTTTAAAAAAAAAAAAATAGAGCTCTAAGTATTAAAGCATTTTACGGGAAATACATTCTGGTACAGTGTCTAAAAATGTGGAGGACTATTAAGGATATAATTAGCAGTTTATTTACATAATCAGTCAGATACCATTTATCATTTCTCTCCTGGTCCTACTGAAGAAAGCAAATAAGCATGAGAATGTGGAGTGATTTCATGCAAGAAACCTTGAAAAAGTTGATTGTTGTTAATTTTTTCAAAGCTTGGAGGGTGAACTTTCCTAAATGCCTCAATTGAAAACTAAACACGAGAGTGGCCAGCTTTACCAAATGCCAGCACTACGCCAGGGGACCATCCCAGCGGAGATTTTACAGGGACTTATACATCGGTCAGGTAGTTAACTTCAAATTTTTGGAATATTTTCAAAGCTTGGATGAGTACTGAGAACATACATGCAAATAGTTGTCCTTTGTCTGAGAACCATCTTAGGTGGTTGATTTTTACAGGGAACCCAGGAGTGACTTGGGGACACCATGGGTGTCTGTGAGGAAATTGCCTCTGGTGCACTGCAGGCTAGACTGGGCATTTACTCAGATTCTAAAGGTAGTCTTTTGTCTTTTCATTGTTCTTGGTGTAACAAACCATCCCGCCAAAGACTCATTTTTCAAAATAAAATAAAAATGATCAAATTGACAACGATTATTCAAAGGCAAGAATAAGAAATGCATTTTTAGGAAGGTCTGTAAAAATAGTGTGATGCTTTATTTGCTCTCGACAACATGGGGAACAGATTCTGGTGAGTAATTGTGCTGTAGCTCATAAAAATGGAATGGTTATATTACTGTGCTCCCAGGTGACTGTCCGTCTTCCGTTGGGTCTCCTACATGATTATGTATAAGTGTTAATTGTTGTCAAGTTCAAGTCCTCCTGACTTGTTGAGAAGCCCAAGATAGAAGTTATGACAGGGAAGATCCCATCAAAGAGGACATTAAAGAAAGCTTTGTGTGGGAGAGGACAATGTCATAAAAATAAACAAGCATGGCAGCATGTTTGTATGAAGCGGATTCTTCCGGAATGAATAATAAAAGCAAAATACATGAAGGCAGCAAATTCTGTAAGCTCTTGAATGCAAATACCCTAACATGACTACCTTGATTAAACAATAAATAATGAAACAGACCCTGATGAGTAGTTTTGTCATGGCGCCTCTATATTCTTAACAAAATTCATCTGAACGTTGCTTAATATAGTTGTAGAAGAATGCTAATTTAACCTGACTGCAACAAATGCTTTATTTTACCTCATCTGCATAAATGAAGTGTGTTCACAACTTGAAAACACGACAGGAATGTGAAGATAAGCTCTCCAGTTGGCTTGTGGTGGAAGATGCCTCAAATCAGCTCACTCCAATCAAGGAAAATATCACAGGCCAGTGTTACACAGAGGAATAATGTGCACTTCTCAATTTAACACTGCTTTTTCCAAATGCTTTACATAAAAAATGATACCGATTTTTAAATGGCACCAATTTGGAAATAAAGATAAGGAGTTAAACATTATCAAGAACAGGTTCATCAACAGGAGTAGAGGGCATCTCTATGAAAAGACATGGCTAAGATCTGCTAAGAGTCAAGTCCTTTAACTAATAGCTCCCTAGACCTTTAGCTTCTCCAAAGCTCATTTATCTTCCTGTCCCCAGGGCACAGAAAGATGACACACAGAAAGTCCTAAAGGAAGGTTAAATAAATACTAGGTGTTTCCACTGAAATTATGTCCAATAATACCCATTCAATAAGATTTAAGTACCTGGTTTAACCATTGCTGAGACTTATTACATAAAATTTGATGACTTAATAGGACCTACCAGGAGACTGGCCAAATAAGTAGTGAAATACTCCAGGAACTTATTGTCCAAAATACTAAAAAAAATCAGTCCTAGTGTGTGCTCTGGTTGAATAGATATCATTTGAGTTTGAGTTAAAATGCAAATCTCAAGCCTTGGTTCTCTTTACGTACAAATTTCCAGATTGATCTGTGACATTGGTCTTATTCTATAATACCAAACAAATTACAAAAACTTGAGATTGTAGTGGTGGGAACTTAAAACATCAGGAAAATCATAGGTGTGACAATGTGCCTATGGGCTAGATAATCAAATATATTGGGTCACATTTGTACTATTGATCAGAATTGCACATTTACTTAATCCACAAATATTTACTGAAATCCTTGTAATTGCATGATATTGCAGTCAGATATTTAAATATATTTAAGGTGCACAGCATGGTGTTTTGATATACACAACAAAATTCTTACAAGAAAATTAACATAACCCTACATAGTTCCCTTTAATTGTTATTGCTACTGTGGGTGTACCTGAAATCTACTCTTAGCAAATCTATAATATGCAATATAACATGATTACTACAGTCATCATGCTGTGCACATGAGATCTCTAGTGCCCACAATACTTGCCATTCCATCTTACAGTGATGATGCTATTGTATGAGACTTAATGCAATAGTGTATCTGTCTTCCTTCCTAACTGAAAGTCCCTTTAAGGTAGGTCATAGCTGACACTTGGGAGTGTGCTCAATACCTCCCAAATGTTGGACGTAATCAACTGTGATGGCCTGTAATGTGGACTTTAAATTTAAACTCAGACACATTTTGATCTTATCTTAACCCTCTGTGGAAGTGTTTCTTCCTTTAGGGGTAATTCATGAGTATAGCAACTAGATATTAAATAGAGGCAAGACTTTTGTGAATAAAAAGACATTTCATATGATGTACCATGCTCATCCCCCAGTGCAGTTGCCCTTGAATTAATAAGATTTCATATTTTAGCATCAACTGGGGTCCTTTGTGTAGGGCTACAATATTTAACAAAAGAAAACAGTATGCCCAGTAAGATTTGAACAATATTTAACAAAAGAAAACAGTATGCCCAGTAAGATTTGAACAAAGAACAATTTTGTAGTACAGACATTCTCAAATTTCAATGCTTCATCTTAAAATTATTTTCTACGTATTGGTGTGACAGCCACACACATTCAGTAGAAACCATACTTGGAATTTTGCATTTTGATCTTTTCCTGACTAGAGATATGTGGTTAACACCCCAGCAAACTGCAGCTCCCTGTCAGCCACATGATTGTCAGCCACATGATTGTGAGGGCCAACACTGACACTCTATAGCGTACTGTGTTGCTAAGCTATGATGTTTGGTAGGTTAGTTGTATTAAAACATTTTTGACTTAAGATACTTGGGGGTTACAATGAATTTATCAGGATATAACCCTATTGTAAATCAAGGGGCATTTGTATAATTATGTCTCAAGTATTGCATTTGTATATTTATATTTTATCTGGCAACCTACTTTCAAGATAAGTTGGACAAGACAAGTGTTTCTCAACAATTTTTGTTCTTGTTGTACAGGACACTTACTATCTGAAAATAAGTGCCACTTGCAACATCTGTCATTTTTAACAATGAGAAAGTTCATCACACTTATCTTACAATTCTCTATGGGGCAGTAGTCTTGGTTTGAGAACCACTGTAGGATAGATAGAAGCATACTCCAGGAAACTAAGAGTCAGGAAATGCATGTGCCAGACTGACCTCACAGTCACACAGCCTCAAAAACAACACATAATGTCTGTGTTTTCTGCTTAGTACCTATTCTGACCTTCCAGCTGAGCTCCTGAGGACAGTCATGCATCTGACTTCCCTAACCCTATGTGTTTGACAATTTTAGCACCATGAGGAAAGATCCAACAACTACTCCAGATTTCCTAACAGCTTAATTTATAACATATAAAGGGAAAATTAAAACTCACCAAATCTGAAAGATCAATTATAAATATGATAATTACACCTTCAACTTGTAGAGCACTTTAAATTTATTCAGAGCACTTTTCTGTCCATTATCTCATGTGATCATTAGTGTGGTATTTATTAGAGATGAGAGAATGGAATGTCTGCTCAATCTATTGTTACAGCCAATTTGCAACTTCTGATACCATCAATTTGAAACCACAAATGGGAAGAGAATCAGTCTCCTTTTTCTCATTCAGAAATCTGTCAGTTCATCTATCAGTTGTGGGCTTTCACTAAATTTTATTTTTATGACTAGTCCTTGATTTTCCATTAATGTCACAAGAATATTGTCTTTCTGAACCACATGATTGATGTGCTAATGTAACCTATCTTGTCCCATTGTCCCATGTGTGGAATACCATAAAAAGTTAAATATAATACTTAATATATAACATAAAGGTAATTATATAATTATGACATAATTATAACATCAACTAATGTTAATATACATATATATACTTATACTTTATATATATACATATATATATAAAGATTAGTTTATGATTTCCAACCTATTTTAATGCACCTGTGTCGATTTCATTGAAATATTCACAAAACTGAAAACTTGGAGCTTAATGGGCTAAGGGAAGGATTGTAAATAAAATGAAATCAAAAGTAAACAACACATTTTATGATGAACTGTCTTCATCCCAAGAACTGTCTGCTGCCCGGTGTCAGTGTCTGGTAAACAGCAGGGGCTCAGTGCATTTTGAATGAATCAATGAGTCAATGAATGAGTGAAGGAACAAATGAACCAAAGTCTGCTTCTGTCTTAATTTAATTTGCTCTAAATCCACCAGCCTAATGGTGACTGTAGTTGAAAAGGATCATTCACTAAAATCACAACAGCAGCAGCTACAACTATTCAGAAACCATTTAATGCAACTTCATGCAGAAGAATGCACTAAGAGTTTTCTGAAATGACAGTATCTATGTCATCATGCAGCCGAGATGCCACCGTCACCAGCAATCACCCATTCCTGTAATTAACCGTCAAAGTCTCCTCTGAGACTTTGCAAAAGAAGGAAATACTTTTTTGCTAAGATAAACTTTTGGACGCAAAAGTTTACCCAGAGAAGTTGCTGGTGTTCAGTTAGTTTTCAAGAGCCCTTTGCTCTCTGAGAAAAACGGAGGCTGGAAATCTTACCTTCTGCCAGGAAGTTTGGGGCTCATTTTATTTAAACAATCATCTTTAGTTAACATTAGCTTTTCTCCCAGTTGGTCATTACCTTTTTAGGGTTCCCGCACAGAAAGAAGACAGGACTGATCTGGCTCTAATCAGATATTTCCTCCTATTATATGCTAAATGGCTAAATAAGCAATGGGAACTACCATCTATTTTAATTCCAAATAACTGTCAAATCATAGGTTTAACTCATTCACTTATTCAGTCATCCATTCATTAATTAATACAATAAATATTTCCCCTGTGTACTCCAAGACTGGCGCTAAGCTAACCAGTATGTAGTTTCATCTTCACAGGTCTCCTGTGATGCCGGCATTATTATTTCCTTGGCGTACAGATGGGAACTGATGTAATGTTATTTAAGCAGCATGTGCAACGTCATATCACATAACCATGGTGAAGCAAAGACTCAGAATGAGTCTGTTTGAATCAAAGTCTATGACTTTGATCTCCAGTCCCATGCATGAGAAGAAGGAGGAGGAGGAGGAGGGGATCCAAAGCTCCAGGACCATCCTGTAGATGCCTTTGAGGAGGCACAGGAGTGTCAACACTGGCCACATGAACATGTGCCTTTCCAGGTTGCAGGTAGACACTGTGGACTCAGTATTCAGAGAGAATTCTGACCTTGAGATCCTTTTTCAGTGTGCTACAGGGTGCCCTCTTTACATGTGACTTTTTAAAATGGTCACAGTCGTTATTAAGTGTGGTGTCAAAATGCTCTTATGCTTATTATCAAGGAGTCATTTTCCCAGAAATATATTTTTAATCATGCAATATGCTCCTAAAGAGAGAGAGAGAAAGAATGGGGGAAATGCTTTCAGAATTACAACATGATAAGCACATTAAAAATACAGGTGGGCCTGGTGAACCCATAAAAAGCGGAAGAGAAGTAGTAACCAGAGACGGCGGAGCAACTTGGGCTGTGTAGAATTTCTCTACCTCAGGGGAGCTTGTCCAAATACACAGCACATAAAAGCACATATTACAAGAGAAAATTGAAATCTTAGTCAATATTGTGAAGGTATCAGAGCTTTCATAAATAAAAGGGAGATGGGGGAAGAAAATGCAAAAGAGAAACAGAGAACTCGGCAATGACTCCACAGAGGCGCCAATCTGCACTTTTTCAGACTCTCCCTGAGACTCAGTGGCTGAGGAAAATAAAGGCACAGAGAACAGTATTTCCTAAACCGGCTGGGGTTATTTCGTTGTTCTTGTTGATTGCTTGGTTGGTTGGTTGGCTGGTCTTGAGGGCGAAATGTCCTCCCAGGGCCCACAGGATAGAACAGGACAGTTTTTGGCTTGTGTAACCATGGAAATCCTTATTTTGTTCAGAATGTGGAAGTCAAGATGGAACAAGAAGTGTACGATAGAGAATTATTGGGACCTTTGGTCAAAAATTACACCCGATTAGTTAAAGGATTGATGGAAATGTTATGTGAATTGTCCTGGGTCTCGATCTAGAAGCAGCAATGGGGAACTTTAAACAAATAATAGCATCAACTAATATTCATGGAGCATTTTCAATGGACTGGAAATATTACCTGCATCATCCCATCCAGCCCTCACTTATAGAAATGAAAAGGTGTACCCCATTTGTGTACAATGAATCAAGATGAAGTCTGTAAAAATAAGATGACACTTCCAAAGTGACCCCAAATCACACAGCTGGATTTGAGCCCAGGTGTTAGCCCTTTCAAAGCCCTTTCAAAGAGACAGGTAGCAGGCAGTAAACACCCTGGCATTTCCCCCTAACTTCCAATCTGTGCCTGCCTGGACCTAATTTCACCAAGTGTTCTGGACTCTTGCTTCCCCCAGTACAGAGCCCCGCATCTGCCTTCCCCTCCCGTCTTCCCCTCCTGCTCATCCCTCACTTAGCAGAGTGCGGGTGGCCCTCTGGGAGGAAGCAGAATCTCCTCAGAGGTGCCTTTCAACAGGAACTGCCCAGCAGAGAGGTAGTGAGGCTCCCACCCGCCAAGGGAGCCTCTGCACTGAGCTCCACAAACTGCACACTTGGCAGGTCCCTGGCAAGGGGGCAGCTTCTCCAGTGCACAGAAGCTGCAGTGAGGCTGAGTGTGCACCACGGTCAGCAATCATGACAATCACGACTGGGTGCTTCAGACCATCCAGGCCCTCTGAACACATCACCTTTAATTTTCACCACAAGCCAGTGATGGTGGTGTCATACCCATTCTGCACATCTGGAAAGCAGGCTCTGTCTATCCAATAAAACGTGGATTTAAACCTTCACGCCCCTTCTCCTCCACCATGCGGGCTCCCAGCTTACGCAGTGCCAGCCTGGCATTGGCCTCAGGGGATCTTTCTCCATGTTTCTTTCCCAATAAGAAAATGTTTCCTGAGTGAATTGAAAACCACATATTTTCTAAGAATGTGACCGGTGACGGCTTGGATGCAGCTAGACGGATTGAAGGAGCTGCCAACAGCATGTCCCCCTTGTGGTGACCATGACTGTCATGAGAAGAGAGAACAGTGGGGGGCATACCACACACCTAAAAAGAGTAAAGGAAGATCAATATTCTGCTTGAAGTGAGCAGGGCGCCATCGACCTAACCTAGAGCCCCTTCTACACCAGACAAGGGAGGAAATGGAACCAGAGCACGCTGGGCTGTGGGCTGCAGAGCAGGCGTGCCCAGGGCTGGGAGGACCACCCTGGCTGCTTTTGCCTTCTATTTTGAATAAAGCCATAGGAATTCTTTGTGATCTTTCTGTCTGTTACCAGAAACATGGGCTCTGGAGAAGCCATTTCTTCATTGCAACTAGGGGGTAGATATGTAGGGATAGGATGAAGAGGTACTGAACTTGGAGTCAACAGACATGAAGCCCAGTGACTCCCAGCTGGGCATCTGCCTGACTTCCCCAGACCAATTTTCCAGTTTCAGAAATGACCCTTTTATGCTCTAATGTTCTTTATTCTCCAGCTTGCTGACAAAGAGGGAACTGCCCATCCGTAATCCCCTACCCTCCTGCTACCCCACCTGATGCAAGGAGAGGACCTCCTCCCTGGAACTGCCAGCTTCTCCAGCCAAAGGGCTGCTTCCTGATGCTCCCCAAGGCAGGGCCAGGCATGCGAGTCACACAAAGGGTCCCTCTGCACCTCCCCACAGCAGCTGCCACCACTTTCCTAGGAAGATGTTGGCAGTCTCCATCCAAACCAAGCGTGTCTGGTCTGACCCCACCTGGGGGTCCCACTCCATCAGGAGATTGAAGGACTTGGGTGGAGACGGGGTACACAGAGCAACAGGATCAATACAGAAGAGCTTTCTGAAGGGAAAGAGCAATGTATCACCCAAAGCAGAATTATTTCCTGACTTATTGTACTGCTGGGACTTTTTTTTTTCCACTTGAGCAGATCAGAATCATATCCCAGAGTTTATTTGAAAATGCCAGGAAAGCAGGGACTGTGGATCAAGTTCTTCCAGTAATAAAAAGTTCAGCGATCTCAGTTAAAAAAAAAAATTGTTTTGCTAACATTATCCTTAGATAAGATTTCCTGAAATGTCTGTTTATTCACTCATTCATTTGACAAATATTTATTGAGCACCTATTACAAGTGAGTTCTTGCATTTATCTGGCTAGTCTGCAATTAACAAAGCCCCTTTTCAAGAGAGGCAGCATTTTAATAAGGAGATAGGCAACAAATAATAGATCAACATACTCAGGATTTGATGGTAGCTCAGAGAGGGGATCTTAGCACTGAAAAGACTCTCTAAAGACACAGATGGGGACCAGGGAGAAAGGGTTTTTCTAGGAATACTGTTTATTACTTAGCATGAATAATTTGGGCAATGCTTTTACAAATACAAGTCTATTAGGCAAGTCTAGTTTTCCTTCTCAGGAATACAAAGCCTTCAGCTCCCTGGGAGGCATCAGGAAGAGCCCCAGCTTCCAGCCTGGGGACCGCCCCCCCGGGTCTTCCTAGCCCGGCACAACCTTCCTAGACAGCGAACGGGTTAAGGTGGCAGAGCCCGCGCTCGGAGCACTGCACAAACAGCGCGCGTCAGGCGTTCTAAGCAAGCTTCATCTTTCCTGTCTCCCAGTCCCAGGCTGTCAATCAGCTGTCACTCGCCTGCACATCAGCAGCGGGTACACATCACCAGGCTGTCAGCAAGGCAGCTGATGAGACTCGGCTCAAGGCTGTCAATCATCTTTGTTTCTTTTCTCCACTCAGGAAATATTTTGGCTGGGAGAAACAAAGAAACTTGGCGATCGTGGCTCAGAGTCAGGAGTGTACTCCTGCGCGAGGGTATAAGATCTTAGAGGGACACGGATCCTGCCACCTCCCCAAATAGTGCCGAGGCTTGGGTGGGCAGAGGAATTGCAACAATCTGATTTATTAGTACAAGCTTTAAAACCCTAATTCTAGCTTCCCGAGTAGACCCTGATGAATTCCCAAACTAGCAAAACACAGGAATATAAAAAAAAAAAATGACAACTTGAAGTTATCTGAGCCATGCCTCAAAAGATAAAAAAATAAGTAAGCAAATAAATAAATAAAGCAGCTCAGAGGGTGGATGGCTGCTCGGTTACAAATGATTCACCACTGATCCGGCAGCCTTTGGAGAGGGAGCAACTGAGAAACCACTGGGTTCATTTATCTGGGGGAACTTCTGAAACAGCCCTGGGGCCTGAAGCAGTTTGGGGGCACCCACTCGGGAAGGAAGGACCCCATGAAGTGGCTTAGCAGTGCTGCGGCAGGAATCATTTTGTTGAATGTAAACATACTCTAATAACAGCCTATTTTCTGATCTACCATCTGTACCTTCAGCCAAATTATTTATGGGGTGGCTGAATACCCTTAAAAACACACACTATTCAAATCTAAAGAGATGCTTCTAGTGACAAGTTTCGATTGAGTGGCAAGTCCCTGGTGGCCTGCTCTCCCTCCTTGGCCACTGCTATAAAATCACTACATGCATGTATTAGCATAAGAAATCAAGTGGTCATGAATAGTTCCAGATATAAGTTGTCCAAAGCTCCCTCAAATTAAATACATATATATACAAATGTACCTTTAAATTAAATCTATGTAAGTGGATACATATTTTAACCTAGTGACGTTGAAATGGATGAAGCAACTATTGGAACTCTTAATCATATTTACAAGAACCCTGTTACCTATCAATCGCCAAGCACTCTGGATTGACTGGCTCACGCCGGAGGCAGGTCCGTCGTCATCTCAGTGTTTGTGACAGTGGGAATGTTTTCCCTTCTGTCAGAGCCTTTCATATGTGCAACACTGATTCCTGAAAACACATCTCTCTCTGATCTAACCGGACATTAATTGCTTTTGTGTTGATGTGTCTATGCCTCTTGGTCTGATAGCACAACTAGCAAATCTGATTTCTGACAAGCTGGCTGAACCTAATCAGGACAGATCAGCTGCTACCCGAGGTGCCACAGGCTGTAATTTGAGGATCTTTACAGAGTTATCACTCGCAGGAAAGACAAGGAACTATAATTCTGTCAGCGCTAATCCCAAACTGTATGTTCAAAGGCAGCTGTGGCCTCCCCACTCCCCAAGAAAAGATAGCACTTGTCAAATAAATACCTGAGATAATTGATAAGAGGGAATTAGAAGGATGTGGCTGATACAGTGATGGCGAGGACTTTTTTTTTTTTTTTAAGAAACCTTCACAAGCAGAACATTGGTGCCAAGTGTGAGCCATCAAAGATAAAAGAGGGTCTCAGAGAAGAGATGCATGGAAACCTTCCATCACTCTGCTCCCACTCATTACTGGGTGGCTTGGTTCCTATTTGCTCCTCTCTCTAAACAGGCAAGTGCCCAAACAGTCTAAGCCTCGAAGGAAATCTCCGAGCGGCAGCGACGCACTGCCAGCGGTGACAGTGCCGTGATGGGCAGCGAGAGCGCGTCAGGACTGGGTGTCGCTGTCAGCCTGTCAGCCCGTGCCATTCTCTGAAGACCCCTGCGGTTTCCTTACAGGCGCAAGAAGAGGGAATATTAGAAAAATAAACTTCTGTCTTACTGTATCGCTTTGGTCCATCTTCCAAACAAAATGAAAGGGTTAATGTGGCGTCATCTTCAAAAAATTCAGTGGCAAACGCGTCCCACCAGAGGTTGTCACTATCCTGCAAAGAGACAGATCATTTATTTAACAGGCAAGAGCAGAAAATAGCTCAAAGAGGACAAGAAAGAGGAAGAGAGAGAAGAGCCCAGGGCTGCGCTGGGTGTTAGCATATGTGGGTGGGTAGCTGGCCAGGGCGGGCGGCCGCGTGGTCACTCTTTAAATTAATTGCCTCAAATGGGGACTGAATTCCAATTCAATAAGCCATCTAACACCAACCCAAAGAGAATTAATTCTTGAGGATATATTTGGGGAGATTTAATAAACATGCTATGGACACAATGTGACATGTCTTAACAAACAGGCTTGCATTTAATGTAAAATATATACAAGGTTTTTTTCTCTCCTTCTCGGCTCTCGTACAAAAGGAAAACACAATATTTCAACCAAGTTAGCAAGAATCATTTTGTTTCAATAATTTCATCAAAAGGGATGTCCCTAGCTCTATCCTATGCAACTATTCCTATAAATGATAAAGGTATTGCTACACAGATGGAGGGACAGGTAGATGGACAGGCAGGTTTGTGCACAAGCACCAGGCACATGCATGTGGATTGATCTGGAAGATTGTTTAAGATAACAGGCAACGACCACTTTTATGATAAAATAGCAACAATACATTGTATTACAGCAATTATTAAAAATAGAAAAGTTGGGCAGAATGCAGCCGTCCGCCTGGGCTCTGTTTGTTTTGGGTTGAGTGATTCTCTTGCTCATCCAGAAAACACTTTGGAACAGCTCCAGCCTAAGGCAGTGAGAATCACTGCTAATCTCCAAGGGGGCCTCCTGGAGCTGTAGACTGGGAAGGTGGCACAGTGTCCTGATTAAAGGAGGACATGCACCCAGCCCCATCCTGTGTCTAGGGCTCCATTAACCCCCAGATTCTTAGGCACCGCCCTTCTCCAGAGACTTGCTGGTTGGTCGCAGGATTGAGGACAACATGCTTCCCTGCTCCCTGTCAAAAGGGAGGGGGACAGACAGGGAATTGCTGCTCCCCACTCATTTGTCGCCTCCACTGGGGCCCTGGCCAAGATACAGCAGGCCTCTCTGCTGCCCATGAAGTTGTTCTGCTTATGACAACATTAAGTTGTTGTCACTGGCAGGCCCCAGGAATGTGCCTTCTGTCCCAGCAAGGATAATTAAGGAACCGTGGAAGATTGATGCTGCCCTCTCCTCCAGAGAGGGAGAAGCTCAGACAAATGAGTGTGTGTGTGTCTCTCTCTGGCTTCTTCCCAACAGCCACACCAAAGCCAATACTTGCCTTAGTAGAACTATGTAAATATAAAACCACCCAGGACGGGACATGGCTTCACATACAAACCACTCCCTTCTCTCATTTCAAAAAAAAAAAAAAGTTTTTATTGAGCACATACTATACTCAGGGCCTCAGAATACACAGCTGTAAGAGGGATCAGTCCTTTTCCTCAAAGAGCTGAAAACCCGCTAGCAGAAGACAGTTAAGTGAGCAGCGAACAGGCAGCCTCGCTACATATGTGAGGCCACGGCCCACGAACTCATTGCTGTGTAAACTGTGGGAGCTTTTGGGAAAACCAGTGAACTTGAAAGTGGAAGAATCAGTTACAAAAAGAAACCCTCTGTCTGGGTGCCTGAATGCTTCGGTTTATTTAACTTCAAATTGTTTCACATATGGAAAATAGTACCATGTACCACACACTATTCTATACTCTGTATATTTTTCTACTTAATCCACACTACTACCCTGTTTCCAATTTTGTTTTTTCTCCAACACAAACACAAGCTTCTTGTGAGCAAGGGCTTGGCCTTGTTCCCTGCTCCATCTACCAGCCCCCAGCATGGTGTCTTGCCCACGGTCTACTCAATCAGAGTAATTCAGTGAATGAACGAAGCTGCCCATAGTATTATTCCTACTTTGCAAGAGTAGAAACTAACACTTAAGTGGTGAATGCACCTTACCCACGCACACTCAGCCAATCAATGGCAAAGATGGGATTTAAACACAGGTCACAGAAATCCCCAGAGCTGCCCCTACCTGGGCTGGCTGCATTTCCCCAGCAGTCTTTGGGAGGTGGTAGTTAGGATTCAGAAGGAAGGAGGCAAGAGTCAGAGAGCAGATTTTGTCTCAGGTTGGTTTCTTCCCTGGATTTCTCGTTTGTTGTACAGATCTGTCACCAGGACCCATGCAGGAAAGAAAGCTTGGTACTACTGAGTCCCTGATGGGATTCACCCCACTGGGAGTGCTGCCTCCTCCCAGCCACTTGAACTTGGGAGACTTCTTTTAATTCCTGAGCCCATTTTCTTATTGGAAGTTGAAAACAATAATAATAACCATCTGGCAGGAGGGCGTGAGGACTCAGTAAGCTGTGGGCACTAAGGTCCCATGTGACTCCACAGAGCACGGTGAAGATCAGTAAGACTTCATTTCTCTGCCTCCATCTACCATCTCTAATGTCATTTCTAGAGGCAGAGACACTCCATGTTATAAAGAACTGCATCAAAAATAAACTTTATAGAACAATCTGTAAATGAAAAGTGTTTCCTGTCACTTGGATTGTTGGTGACCTGCATCTGTCTACCATGCTGGGACAGCCCAAGTGGAAACCTGTGAACTACCCTCTGCCTGGCTCATTACAGAGTGGCCAGCCACCGGATCAGACCTCTACCTCCATTACCTATAATTCACTTCTTGGTCTCTGGTACGTGGGCTGGAAAATGAACCCATGAAAGGCAAAAGCCAAGGGGAGAGCAGGCTGACCTGAGGCCACTGGGAGAAAAGAAGACTGGCTAAAATGAAGCCCAGGAACTATCCACGAGCAGACATGCACAAGGCGAGGTAAGGGACATCACGGGATTCAAGCTGTCACAGAACATGGGGTGAGTGGATATCTCAGGAAAGGTTTGTTAGGAGGATACATCAACTAACATACACGAAAATAACTGACTTTGCTGGAAAATTGCAAGAACATCCCCCAAATAAAAATGCAATATTTAAGTTCATAATGCAAGGCACATAATAGGTAGGAAAACAATGTTTTCTGGTTGAATGAATGAAGGAAATTCCTTATTGTCCCATCACAAACCTAACTCAGGATTTTCACTGACAAAGTTGCTCAGAGATCTCAACTGCCTACTCCAGTGTCTTTTGGCTGATGATTTTGGACTCATGGAACAATTCTTTGCAATATTTTAAAATTATAATTATCTCTCTCTCCAACATGAAGATTTTGAGTGAATCGGAAGCTATGAGAGGACAAATGTCTAGGTAGAAAAGGAAAAGAGGGAGTACAACTTGAAGAAAAAAATGTTGGTACAGGTCAGTCTTAACTGGCTGTACGTGACGGAAGCTGATTGTGGACACAGCCCACATTCGAGGGCCCCAAAGTTGATGAAGCACCGATAACCAGCAATTCTAAGTGCACTACCTGCACTGACCATCTTAAATTCACAACTGTCCTAGTTACTGTCGAGGGGCAGGGCCAGCAGCCTTAGTGAGAACTCAGGTTCCTAGCCTCTGAGTTACAGTGAAGTGAATATATGAATTCCGCATCTTACCAGCTGAGCGACCTGAGTCAATTCCCCTACCTGCTTTTCACCTCTTTGCTTATTTGGTAAGTGTAATTATAAAGTTTGAGGACTGGGTGGACTAAGAAAGTCGGGCGTGGTGGCGCATGCCTGTAATCCCAGCAGCTTGGGAGGCTGAGGCAGGAGGATCACGAGTTCAAAGCCAGCCTCAGCATAGCGAGGCCCTAAGCAACTCAGTGAGACCCTGTTTCTAAGTAAAATACAAAATAGGGCTGGGAATGTGGCTCAGTGGACGAGTGCCCTTGAATTCAATCCCCGGTACTGCCACCACTCCCCAAAAAAGAAAGTCCAGTACATGGTAGCTGACCAATAAATGTCATCTATTAGTATTCATTATTATCTTATTTAACCCTTAAGTTATTTGTAGATAGTCTGGATTTCAAAAAAGTTAAGCTACTCAAACAAGACCAGACAGTAAGCAAATAGTGATAAAGTTTACATACTAGCCTAACCCCAAATCATTCTGCTTAAAAAATAATTTTCCATCCTAGGTTAAAGACCAGATTGCTACCCAAGAGCTGGAGGAAGCAGTCGGCCAGCATTGGTCCAAGAAGCATCCTCCTGAGGTAATTTTCTCCTCCAGCCTTTTCTGGGTCTGCACCCTTTGTTCCGCAGTCACGGGGTTTCCCTAATAATAAACTTCCTCTCTGAACACCTTTCCCTTGCATTTTGCTGCCTGGGATATAGCAGCTGGGATCAGTTACACAACCTTGTAGAATAAATTTGCATAATGAAGAAGCTAGGCCTTTAAGAAATGCAGCCACCAGGACCCTGTGGAATCAAATCAGAAATCCCTGTACAGGATCTAGCAATCCAAACTGGTGGAACTGAGTTCTGGCCACAAGCTACCTCCTGAGTTGTGGACGATGAAAATAAAGTAAGTCCCTCCATTCTGAACACATTCTTGTGCCATCCAGAATGCGAGACAGAGGCTGCAGGGCTCTTCCCATCCCCAAGTGAAAAGGCAGAGGGGCCATGGAAATATAAAAGGAAGGGCGCAGGTTCAAATCCAGCAGTTCTGGATCCAGTAGTTCCACCTCTGGACTGTAAACTGTGGAAAACGGAAGAACCATGGAATTGACAGTTCTCCTGTCAGATCAGCAGTGTGGCCAAATTCAGGAAGCTGCATGCGTCAAGCTATCCAGGCTGTTCTCAGGCAAAAACTCCAGAGCAGCTCAGCAAGACTGGTGTCCCCTCAGGTCTGGAGGAGAGCAGGGGTGGCTGTCCACTCTCACTCCACACAGACAATTAATGATCCAGAATCAGCTAACGTGGAAATCCACCAGGAGCTCTACGAGACTGACCAGTCAGGCGAGATTATTTGGGGGGACTGCTGAGTAAATGCTATGGTACATCCCTTAAAACCCACCTGGGAGTCTGGGGTCCTGCTCCCAGGGGTGCGGGGTAGCGTGTGCCCCTGCTGCTGGCAGACGGGAAAGGCAGCGCTTGCTGTGTACAGCCTAGAAAGTTTGGTCCAGGGAAAGATCATACCTACCAAACCAGAAAGGAACCAAGCCACCTCCCAGCTGGGCCCGTGTGACCAAGGGGCTTCCTCCACTCACCTTTCCCAGCCAAGGGCGCCTGGGAACTGTTCCCTGCCTCCCTGCCTTTGGACATTATTTTTGGGGCCCAAAAAGTTCAGCAAATGCAAATCCAGTTCAGGGGCCCCTCTTCCATCGTCTCCTGTGCTGGGGAAGCTTGCCACCTATTCCCAAGCGAAGATCTTACTCAATCATAACCAAATCAGCCTGGTTATATCACCTCTCCACAGTCTGAATCCCCTGGCAGGCCAGATTCCTTCCAGACGGGGACAGGGACAGGGTGTCAGGAGTCTCTCTGTCTTCCCCAGAAATTCCACCTATGAACTAGCACCCCAGAAAGAAGCAGAAAAAAGTAATGAACAGGTGGAGGCCGCCCTATGCAGGGATCCATCCTCCAATGCTGTAGGAACCTGAGAAGTGGAAGCTCAGCAGCTCGGGGACCAGGACAATGATCAAGCGAAGCCTTGGTCACATTGCAGCTGTCTCTCTCCCTGCCCTCGTGCCCCAGACATGCAGGTCAGAGTTCATGTTGAGGTCGAACTATTAAAAAGTATCTCACACCCACTCTGCCATTCCGCAGAGCCACCTCGTGGTGTGATCTTTCCAGGGGAAGCTTGGTTGAAATTCCTGGCAGCACCCAAACACCCTTTCCTATCATTCCCATAAGCCAGGCTTTACTTCACTGGATTTCAAAAAATAGAGCGCTGAGGAGAGTGTGGTGCAGACCCATGGCCCATTACCTAACAGTTACTGAAATGACATCTTATTTTCTTTTTTAAAAAGGAATTAAAAATCGTAAATAAAACTACAGACACTTTACAGAAGAAGATGTACAGGCAATTAATAAATATGTGAAAAAGTGTTCAACATTTCTAGTAATTAGAGAAATGCAAATTAAAACAACTTAAGATTTCATCTTACTCCAATTAGAATGGCTATTATCAAGAACACAAACAATAATAGGTGCTGGTGTGGCTGTGGGGAAAAGGCACACTTTTACATTGTTGGTGGAGTTGCAAATTGGTACAGCCACTCTGGAAAGCAGTGTGGAGATTCCTCAGAAAACTTGGAATGGACCCACTTTGGCCAGGTATCACACTCCTCGGTTTATACCCAAAGGACTTAAAATTAGCATACTCCAGTAACACAGCCTCATCAATGTTTATAGCAGCTCAATTCAAATAGCTAGACTGTGGAACCAATCTAGATGCCCTTCAACAGATGAATGGATAAAGAAACTGTGTGTATATACACAATGGAATATCATTCAGCTATAAAGAAGAATAATATTATGGTATTTGTAGACAAATGGATGGAATTGGAGAATATCATGCTAAGTGAAATAAGCCCATCCCAAAAACCCAAAGGCCAAATGTTTTCCCTGATAAGTGGATGATGATATATAACCGGGTTGGGGAGATGGGAGTGGTGAGAGAAGAATGGAGGAACTTTACATTACATAAAGGGAAATGAGAGGGAGGAGGGGGTGGGGGTGTGAAAAATGATGGAATGAGACAGACATCATCATCCTAGGTACATGTATGATTACATGAGTACTAATCTACATTATGCACAACCATAGAAATGAAAAGTTGTACCCCATTTGTGTACAATGAATCAAAATAAAGTCTGTAAAAATTTTTTAAAAATAAAAAATAAATAAAAATTATAAAATAAATAAATAAAACTAAAGCCTGGATCCCCAAACCCTACAGTATATTTCGGTCCCTTCCCCAGACCTCATGGATCTTCCTAACCTATCTTTTAATTGATACATATACATATATATGTGCATATATATAATATATATGTACACACATATGTACATACATATCTGATTTCATTAACATGTAATCCTATTGTTTTTAATAACTTATTCAAATGATATAATACATTGTTTTCTTCCTTGAACATGATTGTTTAATTCAACATTGTATGGATTTTTTCTTTCTTTATTTACTTATTCATTTCTGTGGTGCCAGGGAACCAGCCCAGGCCAGCACACGCCCACTGAGGCGCACCCCAGCCCTCGACACTGGATTTAGAGACCTATCCGTGTTATATATTGAAGCCCCTTCTCTCCTGTGTAAGCTGTGTAGGAAAGCACTGAATGAAGGTAATATGGGTTCGGCTTTGTTCTATGTAACATTTTGCTACTAACGCTCTCTAGTTTCTGATTTTTCGTTCTTGTGGCCGCAAGGACCCGCGCAGCATCCCTCTGGGTGTGTGTGCAAGAGTGTCAGGCATGCACCTAGGTGGCTGCAGGCGTGGGGTACACGCTGGTCTGTAGTTAGGTTGTGTCACTAGGAGGCTCCTGGACTTCTGGTCTGACTGATGCACAGGTGGAGAAGAAACAAAGCCTCCTACTAAACTCTGGTTTTCCCAGTGGCGTGTGGTAGCAGGAGAAGCATAATGACCAAACAGAGATCAGCTCTGCCGGGAGAGTGAGCATCTCCAAGTCCAAAGAAGACAGGAATGCAATAATAATGAGGAGGAGGGTAAAGTTTGCCTATCATTTTCTTAAAGAAGAAGTGCATTAGGGGCATCATTAGCAGAAAGGAGGATTGCTTCTTGACACTGATATGGAAAGGAAACGCGGGTTCTCCTGGGCAGTGACTCGTGGGTCAGCCTGCGTCAGGACCCGCGCCCCAGTTCTCATGCATTCCAGCTCTGCACACCTGCCAGTCAGCTTTGGATGCAGGACTTGCTTTCCCCAAGAGATGGGCACTTCCAGTCCTTGCTGGTGTCTGAACCACAGATGGTTAGTGCTCAGTGAATATGAACCAGTGAAAAGTGAATTCTTTCCAAAAGCTAGAAGGTAAGAGCAGCATGCAGCAACTTCCAGGCAAATCTCATGAAATTCACTCAGCCCGGACTCAGGCAGGGGAGTGTGGCCTACCACCGTTCATGTATATTTTAATTAGCTAAAAAGACCCTCGAAGCTTCTCCATTCTCAATAGTTCCCCGTACGCATGTCTGTGACTAAAACCCTTGGTCCTTTTGTACCAACTCGGTGAGGCCGAGTTGCACTGACGGTCACCACATCGTATCTCAGGATGAGGGATACGCTCATGTCAACGGCAGAAGAGTCTTAATTACATTTAAAAATCCACAAAGCACTCTGCTTCTGTCCGGGATTCTCTCCTGTCCCAGCCCTGTCCTTCTCCACCAAAAACAGGATTCTGGGGCTGGGGCTGCCCCCCGGCATCTTTAACTTAAGCAGTGACAGGTTACGTGGGATTTTTGCCAGAGTAATTATTTTTCAATTCAACAATAATGAGAAATTACCATGGCAACCACTTGTCACATGATACACATACATCCCCTCCCAAGAATGAACCGTACTTACAGCATCTATTCCTTCAAAATGTGTGTGTGTGCGTGTGAGTGTGTGTGTGTGTGTGTGTTTAATTAATATAAACAGGTCAAAGTCAAGAGCATTATGAAAGGGTCGGAATGGGCAGGGCCTCGATGCGCTTCAGTGTCTTGTGGTTCTAGAAAATGAGAACAACTCATCTCATAAGGCCACCCTCCTATACACACTGACTCCACTGACTTGGGTCTTGCTGTGGTCACTCTCGCTTTGCACACATCAGCTAAATTCTCAGACGACACTGCAGAGTGATCATGCCTCAAGGGACAAAGGAAAAGAGCCTTGGCCACACCTGCCTTTCCTGAGCCCATTTGCCTGCCACGGGGCAGATGGAGGCCAGACACAAAAAAAGATCCCAAATCCCAAATCCCTGACCTTCTGCTTCTCAGCGGGTCTCCCTCACAATGCAGGAAGTGTAGGTCCTGTGTTTCCTGTACTTCTGTCATGTTTTATGAGTCCTCTTGCTTCTTTAATCTCTCGTCACTCTTCTCCAAACCTCCAAGCCACGATTGCTCTGAATCAGCCACGTTTAATACAGCCAACAGTCACGTGGGGCTTCCTAGACACCAGCCGGCAATCCCAACTCCGCGATGTAACTCCCTGAACCTCAGTGACCTAGAGATAATGTTATCAACCCCATTTTACAGGTGAGAAAATGGAGGCACTGAGAAGTACATCACTGGCATAAGATTGTGTAGCCATCAGATGCGGAGGAAGAGTTCAAATGGGACTCTGGTTCTTGAATGTGGACTCTGTGTAACCTCCCGCTATGATGTTTCCTTAATCCAGAACAATATCCTTCAAAACATCTTAGTTGTCTCAACCTCCAATTGATGCTAAGTGTGCTCAAGGTTTGGGGCTCCCCTCCTGAACACACAGCCAAAGCAGGCTTCCCACCACCCCTGAGGAATTCCACATGGAGACACGGAATTAGAAGTAACAGAGTAGGACCACTTGCTTCTGCCAGCTCGTGACTGCAAAGGCATGCACCAGGCACGGACAGGATTTGAAATCCCCTTTTTTTTTTTTTAATTTATCTCTATGGGATTAAAAAAAAAATTCTCATGTCCCATTGATTGAATTTTCCTTCTCTAATTCTTAACTCTGATTTTGTTTATTCTTGGCTAAATTGCCTTTTATTTAACAGTAAACATTAGTTATCATCTTAACAGAGAAATCTAAAACGGCCTGGAATCAGGATAGTAAATCAAATGGTCGTTGGAGCACCAGAGGGCTCCAGTAGCAATTCAAGGCTTCCCCCTCTGACAGTCTGCTCCCTAGAACAAGAGGATGTGGCCCTGGGGAAGAAGGATATTAAAATGGCAGGAAGACCAGACCTGGCATCTGGCAGACAGAGCTCTTCAGCAAAAGATACACCAGTGCCCCCCACACCTGGTAAGTTCATGTGTTTTCATCTCCATCTCTGACCACTAAATCATTACTTAATTGTGAGCATTTCAAAGAAAAGTGTTACTTAAAAATAATGAGTACCATATATACATACATATATGGTATATATAAACATATAGAACATATGTATATAGGTACCCAATATAGAGCCTCTTACCACTGGACTTACCACAGCTGCAATGACATAATTGTCTCTCTTGAGTTTGGATTCCCATCAGCTTCATAAGCTCTATACCTATGTCTGGTGCATTTTGCTCACAAAACACCTAACATGTGGCAGGCATGCAACAAATAATTACTCGATTATTTATATTATGTATTGCTTTCTAGTCCCCACAGTATCCATCTCAGGTCTCTACTTTTATTATCCTGATTTAAACAGGAGAAACTGAGGCCCCAGGAGATTAAGAAATGAAGCCACGGTCACAGACCAGGTAAGCAGCAACATTGGCAGTGTCGCTCTCTCTCACTCCTGCACTTTGCTTTCCATCCACAAAGCTCCACGCACTGACAGTTCTAATGTGGAGTACTCTGGTGTGAAAGAAGAATGGTCTTTTACGTATTATTTCATATTATTAAGTTTCCTATCTTATACTCAAACATGGAAACTTGACTCTAACATATCAAAAATAATACACAATGGACTTATATGAAGGCACTTTGGCAATGAGGAAGCAAGGCATTACCCTAGTGCACAGGTCTCCCTGGTGACAGTTCCATGGCAGGGAGCACCGTGCCTCAGATGACATCACACACCAGGCCAAGAGAGGTCCTGGGAGGCAGGGTCCCGCCATGAGGCAGGAGCTCATATATCTCGAGAAAAACTCAACATGAAATCAGGCACAAATTTTCCATTCCAACATAAATGCAGCAGACAAGAGGTTTCTGGGAAAACTTGCAAGATGCAAAACCTTGTTTTTCTGACCCACCCGATTTCACACGAATGGTTGATCAAATGACAGAAGTAATTCCTCAAGTCACCAGTAAAAGTGGGAGGATCATGCCAGGACAGAGGCCTTAGGAAGCCACTGGAAAAGAAAGAAAGTTTTTTCCTTTTCGTCTTGGATAAAATGAAAAAAAGATTTTCATTCACAAAGATAAATAGAGGGAACTCAACATACCCTGCTGAAGGTTGACTGTTTCCATTCTTTTCTGTTTACACATCTGTTTGGAGGAGATTTAAGTCCCCTCTAATGTGCCAGCAACACCCAAGTCTAGCATAGCTCCCAAATTTTCCCCAAGACTCCAGCTGTCTCACCGACCCCAACTTCTTAACCAAACAGGGGTCTCAGATTTAACATGGTCAGAGCCAGACTCTCCCCGACCTCCACCCACCCCTACCTCATTCTCCCCAGCCTTCTCCATCTCTTTAATGTGACTGCAGTTTTCCATCTGCTCAGGCCAACGTTTTTGGACATATCTCTGATTCCTCTCTCTCCCTAACCCTACACCGCCAACCCAGCAGCAAGTCCCCTGAAACTCCCGTCAACCTGTAAACAGAAACCCCCCCAGGCTTCTCTCCCTCCACACCAACCTCCTCTCTGCTCCCCCAGTGACTGCAGCCTGCACAGAGGTGATTACTTCCTAACTCATCTCCTTGCTGACACCCCAGGGCTCTGAACCTACGTTCTGCAGAAAAACCAGGCTGGTCGTGTAACCACAGCAATTAGACTGTATCCCTCCTCCTAAGACCCTCCATGGCTCCCCAGTGCTGCTGACTGCCATGGGACACACTCCCTGTGCTGCCTGGATGTTGGGCTTACAGATCGAGGCTCTTGCCAGGGGACCTTCCTCCTGTCCCAGGGCCACCCTTGGCTCTGCCACAGTGGACCAGCTATCATCCCCCTACCCAACAGATGCCTTTCCTCTGGGGGTGTGGCTTTCTCCTTGTTGTCATTCAAGTCTCAGCTTCCTTGTCCCCTCAGACCATCCAATCTACAGAAGTCAACATGCTATCACATCAGTCCCTGTCCCCTCCAGGGAAGCACGAGATCCTTGGTTCTGTTAGTTTGCTGAGTGTCCCCTCCTCTACTAGGAAATGGTGTTCATCGGGAGCACAAGCGCCTACTTCCTGCTTGACGGTGAAGCATACATAGGTGCTTAATAAATGACTGCCCGAATAAATGAATAAACAAAACTGCATTAAATAAATGAAAAATGAGAAAAGATAAATCTGTCGAGAAGACTGCATTAATCTCCCTCTCAAGCTTCCACAGGACGGCTTCTCTTTCCCAGAGCCGGACTTGGCACAGCCCAGAGGACGGCAACCACATAATAGATACCAGGAACTTACCAGAATCTTTATTCACTTTAATTTTTAAAATAAATACATGCCATGAATTAAAAGCATTAAAAATATTCATGCCCTTTGACTCAGTAATTCTATTTCTGGGAATGCATCCAAAGGACATAATCCAAAAATATGTAAATGCTTTATATGCAAAATTATTCACCAGGGGAGCGCTCATAATAGGCAAAAACAAAAAGCTAGAACAATGTACTGATCCTGCGACCGAGGAGTGATTCAAGAGACTGTGTGTCCACTAGAGAGAAAAGAGAAAATTTTAAAAAATTATCTTTACACATGGTCTATGACAACACAAAAGCACTTTTACATTATAATGTAAAATGAAGAAGGGCATGACCCGCAGAGAAGCAGGACAGAAGGGGGGACAGAGTGACAGAAGCAGGCGTGGGAAACGAGAATACCATAGGACATTGCCGGGGTGACTTGTTTGATAAGGCATGTTGGCACACCTGGCTTTTTATCCAGAAGAGACAAACAAGGTGCATTATATCTCACATAGTCAAACATAAGTTCTGGGCAAATTAAAAATCAATAAAGAAAACCAAGATTTTCAAACCACTAGAAGAAAAGAGGAGAGAATATCTGTCTGTCTTTAGGAGCTAAGATCGGTGGAGAAGTTTTTAACACATAGAGAGGATGAATCACATGAGAAATAAAGTCACCAAAGTATAAACATTTCAGAAGACTTAAGATATTATGTCCAAGGCTGTAGTACCAAAGATAATTTGGTAAGGATTAGCACCTAGCATAAATAACAAGCTGCTACAAATCACTCTCACTCTAGTATAAAAGAGCGGCAGATGAGCCGGGTGTGGTGGTGCACGCCTGTAATCCCAGCACTTGGGAGGTTAAGGCAGGAGGATCGGGAGTTCAAAGCCAGCCTCAGCAAGGGCAAGGCACTAAGCAATTCAGTGAGACCCTGTCTCTAAATAAAATACAAAATAGGGCTGGGGATGTGGCTCAGTGGCCAACTGCCCCTGGGTTCAATCCCTGGTTCCAAAAAAATAAAAAATAAATAAAAAAAAGAGCCACAGATGTGAAATAGCAACAGTCTCAGGAAAAATACAGTTGGTCAATAAAACTGTGAAGAGATGCTCTGTTTCATTCATAATCAAGAGAAGGGAAATGAAGACACTGCATGCCTGGTGTCAATTAGTTTTTAATCGAGTAAAACCACACGCTGTTGGAGATGCGAGGAAACAGGGACCCTCACACGGTTGGTGCCTCTCTCCAGTGTCGTAGAGAACCTGTCTGCCACACCCCAGCACACGGGCCACACACCACCCAGTGCTTTCCAGTCCCCTGACAGCCTGAGGAGCTTCCCCCTTGGTCCTCTCCCCCCTTGGGTCTCACTGTTCTTATCACCTGCGTTCTTCCATTCCTTCCCGGCCACCCTTTGGCAATTCTTTAAGACTTCCATCCAACCCTGCCTATACCCTGAAGCCTCAGGCCTCCCAGTCTACGGAGATGCCTCCATTGTCTGCATGGTGATGCTGATTCTTTAAAAAATGGTTAAATGAATTTGAGCCTTATAGTAACTATTCTTATAGTACCATATTCTTTTTATTTTCGACTGTGCCCATTGATTACATTCCCATGTCTTAGCAATTGGAGTCTAAACCCCATGGGTGGAGGCTTTCTCTCTCTCGGTTGCTCTTTGTATTTCTGTTGTTGACCTGGCACACATCCATCGTGTGTTCAATTATGAACCAAACACTGTGCATCATCTATTTCAGGCTTCTGAACAATAGTATCAGGGAGGTGTTATTATTTTCCTCATTTTATAGGTGAAAACCCAAAGCTCAGAAAGGTTATCAAGTTTTCTCAGGGTTGTTCAAACTTACATAATCTGGTTCCAGAACTCTGTGTGTGTGTGTGTGTGTGTGTGTGTGTGTGTGAGAGAGAGAGAGAGACAGAGAGACAGAGAGACAGAGAGATGAGAGAGAGACAGAAACAGAGAGAGAGAGACAGAGAGAGACAGAGAAAAAGAGGAGAGACAGAGAGACAGAGACAGAGACAAAGACAGAGACAGAGAGAGAGACAGAGAGAGAGAGAGAGAGAAGTGGGGGAGCAAACAGGGACAGAGAGAGAATGTGGGAAATCCCCAGTAATAAAGGTCATACATGGATGTGCCCAAATGCCCCCAAATGCCCACAGCTTCATTATTCACTAGGGTCAAAAAACAGAAACAATACAGATATCCATCAACGGATGAATAGATTTTTTAAATCCCATATAATGGGATTCCATGAGCAGTGAAAGGCACGAGATTCTCATGAGAGCTCCGTCTAGAACATGCTAACAAAGAAGCGAGACGTCAGGACCAGACCTTGCGTGGCTCTGTTGATGAGGAGCGTCCAGGCTCCTGGCTCTGCCGCGAAGTCCTCCATGATCTCCTACAAACAACCGAGCTCTCTGTGCCTCTGCTCTGTCATCTCTAAAGTGGGCAGAGCGGTGCCTCCCCTTCATTGTGGTGATTACCTAGTGAATACACAGGCCAGCGACCGGATCACAGTTCACAGCCAATAAAGGGCCCTGCTGTGAAGAGATGGAGCAAGTCCCAGGGCCACAGAAGCTGTGGGTGTAAATCACACAGGCCACCAATGCAGCTGGCAGCCCAGCTGCCCACTTTGCAACCGGACAGTCCAGGTAGAGACATCCATGCCACCACGTCTTCCCCCTGTGACTCTGGGCAGGTTGATGGGGAAGCAACCTCACCTGGATCGGACCACCGTCCTGCGGTGCTGGGAGGAGCTGAGATGGACTGGCAGGACTGAAGCCCTCAGAACAGTGCCTGCCCACAGGAAGCTCTGGAGAACTTTATCCCTCACTCTCACCGTGGCCGCCAATGTCCCACGGCATAGAAGGTACCCAACAGGACAGGTGTCCTATTCTCAGAAAATGTGTGACCTGATCAGCAGGGTCCTGCTGACACAACAGTGACCCTGACAGTGCACTCTCCCTCTTCTGGGGTAAAAATAAGTTGCTGCCCTCTGTGTCCCTCATCAGACTGAGAATGCAGACTCCTCGAGGAGAGTGCTTTGATGCTTACTGTATACCTCAAGCCTTGCCCAGGGCCTGCCTGGGAAAAAGCAGTGGCCACCAAAGGGACTTTCCAGTGAGGCCCTCCTGGAGCAGAAGCATCCCTTGCCCAGGACATCCGGCCCACACTGCTCCTGCTTCAGGCTGATTTGTACCTCAGGCAGCTCTGCCCAGCTTCCTCCTGCAAGAAGCTGACACCAAACAAATGTCCCCAGTGATGACTGAATTGTTGCTGGGATGAGTGACATGAGGGAAAAGGACACCAGATTGGGAAAGATGAAGGGGACCCACATGGGCATTTAAACAGAGAATTGAGGCATAAGAGGGACTGACTGATGGGTGGGGGTCAGAAAAAGAGCAAGGGCAACAGCCTTGGGCAAGACCAGGTGCCTTAAGGATCTGAAAGGAAGATGCAAAGGTTTGGATGTGAGGTGTCCCCAAAAAGCTCATGTGTAAGACAACAAAAGAACAATCAGAAGCGAAATGATTGGATTTTGAGAGCCTCAAGCGATCAGTGAATTAATCCCCTGATAGGGATTAACTGAGTGGTAACTGTAGGCCTATAGGGTGTGGCTGGAGGAGGGGGTCCCCGAGGTCACAGCTTTGGGGTGTATGTTTTGTCTGCAGTGAGCAGAGCTCTCTCTCTCTCTCTCTCTCTCTGCATCCTGATGCCATGTTCTCTGCTGCTTTCCTCCACCTCACCCTTCCGCCATGATGTTCTGCCTCACCTGCAGCATAGAACAACAGAGTCGGCCACCTAAGGACTGACAGCTCAAAGACTTTGAGTCCCAGATAAACTTCCCTCCTCTAAAATTGCTCTTGTCAAGCCTTTTGGTCATAGCAGCAAAAAAAAAAAAAAAGTGACTAAAATAGAAGATATCTGACATGAGGATTGGAGTCCAGTGGGAGCCACCTGCAGATGAGCCTGGTGAAGGCCTGGGGCTCAGACTGCCATGTAGAATTGACAGACAGATGAGATATGGAATCCCTGCCTACAAGCAATGGGCCCTTTAAGTAGGGAAGCAATCAATTCAGTGTTCTAGATTTCAGAGACCTCGTATGACAAGGTCAGGTAACCTCCAAAGTTTAACAGCTCTGAGAGCTAGAGTAAATTCCTTGCCTATCCTGGGCCTTGGCTTTCCCATCTGTAAATGGGATCACAATTGTATCTACATTCTGTCGTGAGGATGGAATGGCCCGATACATGCAGAGCGCTTGGAAGCGGGCCTAGAACACAGCACGCTGAGGAACTCAGTCTTGACTAACAGCCCTCTATTTTTTTTTATTTATTTTGTGAGTGTGTGTGTGTGTGCATGTGTGTGTGTGTGTGTGTGTGTTACTGGGGATTGAACCCAGGGCCTTGTGCTTACAAGGCAAGCACTCTACCAACTGAGCTATATCTCCAGCCCAGCTAACAGCACTCTTCATGAACAAGTTTTAACCCTTCTTTCTTGCCTTTCTCTTGGAAACTCACCAGCACCTGAGTGGGATTTCCTGCTGGTTTACTTTTGTATCTACCCTCAACTCTGCCCTGCCTCCCCCATCCCCAGTCCGGACCACTCCTGCCTCCACTCACGTCACCCCACATTGCTACTTCTGCTGCACGTGCTGGCTGCCAGCTTCAAGCACACCTGGACCTCAGAGTCCCCATCAGCAAACACGTGCCCTGAAATCCAGCATCAAGGATCTGCATGCTTAACACTTCAGTGCCTCCGACTTGTGTGTAGTCTCAGGCTCATCTTAGGAATGTCCCTTAGAACAGTCAGCTGTCACCTCTTAGGATGATCAAACCATGCCTCCCTCAACACACACACACACACACACACACACACACACACACACACACAGAGCCACACACCACAAACAGTAAATAGGCTGCTTCCTCCCAAGCCATACGACACCCCCACACTGCCTCTACTGAGGAAGCCCCTTCTCCAAACTGGCTATGAGGCCCTTGCCGGCCTCCCTTCCCTGTCCTCATGGGCCTGCTGACCACCCCTGCCATGGCCTCACACGATGGTGGATTCCTCCAGCTGGGCAACTCTGTCTGCTCAATTTGGAATGCCAGGGCCAGGAAGTGCCCCATGCCACCTGGTCGATGTCTGTTATCAGGATAGATGTGACAAGAGACCACGTACAGCATCTTATGTGTCACATTCCACCCTTACACTAGCCTCTGAGGTCAACAGGTATTTTTATGTAAGAAAACCCAAGGCTCAAGGAGCTTAAATGAATCCCGGTAAGCAAGTACCGAAGTCCTAGCCTGCCTAGGACCCTTCTAACCTCCAGTGGCTGTGCTTTTATTTTGAATAAAAGTTCTATTTGCCAAAATAAAAAACGTGTTTTGACTCAAAATGTGTAACAAATAACATAGAGCACACATGTACAAAAGCATTGCCTATACATTCCTCTACTTATTATTCTCACAATACTGTGAAAATCTACTGCAAAAATGAACAACAATTCTCCGGACCAGGCACTGTTATATGATTCTTGCAACATTCCTACTAGGTAAATGCTAATATTTGCAATTTACAGATGAAGAGAGCAAGGTTTAAGAAGGGCCACATAGATCAAGGCCACTCCATTAGCAAATGAAAAGGCAAAATTCAGATTTAGGCCATTGGGATGGTTAATTGTTAGTGGTATGTGTCAACCCTGCTGACTGCTGGAGCTTGAATTCCAGTCCCTCCCTGCCCTTGAACTCCAACTCACACCATAGGATCTCCTGACTCTTGGGCCTCTGGCTCTCTGGGTCCCCAGTGTGCTGACTCACCCTGTCACACTCGGGCTGAATCCGCCTCCCTAATAACATGGGCCAATTCCTTATAATAGAGATACCTTCTACTCGTCTCCCTGGAGAAACCTGACTAATACCAGGGCATATACCTAAGCCCCGGTATGTTACCATTCTCTATTAAGTAAAAACAGAGCTACTTTTCCTCCAGGTAGAGAAGAGGCATTAATTATCAATAGTGTGCAGCAAGGGACTCACTAAAACATTTCACTAGATGTTATTTGCTTTGTTCTAACTTCTCAGAAGTAGCTTTTTTTTCTTATTTGTGTACATGATATGAAATACTACAGAAGAGAGGCAAGCAGAGAGATGGGTTTGGATTTCCAAGAGGCTGGCTGGCTCCGTAGCTCTGATGTGCTCCATATGGTTTGCCTTGGACAAGTCATTTCACTTCTCTGAGAAGGAAAGTCCTCTCCTCATCTGTAAATGGGGGTTACATACACCCATGCCACCCCAGGACACAGCAATTTATACAAGACCAGCTATTGATTATGTTCGATCTCCTTCTTCCCCAAACCACCAAAATATTAGCAAGCAAAGGAAACCATGGCTTCAGCATCAATGCACCATGAAAACAGACACTAATTCTGTTTCATCTGATTCTAGTCCAGCCCTCTTAACTGAAGGCTAAAAGTGATTCAGAAGTAATAAAGGGAATTATAATACATGATTGCAGAAGCTTGGAGAGCAATTCCAGAAAGAAGAAGCAAATGATTATACATTGCAACAAATTAAAACTAAAAAAAAAAAAAAAAATGCAAAGGCAAGGGAGGAGGAGAAACCAAAGGCCTCTCGTATCCCTTCAGAAATGCTATTTAATAAAGCAAACCCTATTTCCGATAGAATTCTAATCAAGAAGCGTTTTGGCCACACAGAAGCAATTAGAGACATCTACGATTTCAAAAATGCAAAAACCAAGGGCGAACAAGACAACTTTGTAACAAGAGGCCACTTCTCATATCCCTGCCACCACACCGCAGGACACAGAGCAGCTGACAAGCTAGTACCAGGGATGCAAGGCTAATATCAGCCTGAGACGTGGCTCCCAAAAGTCAGTGCCGCCTTGCCTTGTCGCTAAAACACAAAGAAAATAAAGCTTTAAACAAAGTAAAGGGCGGACGTGAGCGCACCAAGAGAGGACAGCCTCCATGGGAGGCCACTGGGCCTGGAATTTAATGAGGAGAGAGCGCGACAGCCTGGCTTTGCTCTCTTTGGCCCTGGTGAGAACATGGCCGTTCTTAGGCGGGATTTGATGAACCACGGGGCTCCCCTTGCCAGCCATAAACATCTAATGTAATTTTAATTTAAGCAGCATTCCTAACAGAAGAAACATGTCAGTCACCCTCCTAGGGCTTGGAACTCTTCCTGCTCAGACGATGAGGAACAGGACCAATTTGCCTCACTGACATCAACCTGTCCCCTCAGTCCCTTGTGCCTGTCGCAGGAGCTTTCTTGCTGCTTCCAAACACCCCACACTAACACTTCTGCTTCGGGGTCTCGCTGCTAGCTCTTCCCTGCCTCTGTGGCTTGCCCTTCACATTTGAAGATGTGTCCTTCTTATTCAAGTCTCAACTGCAATGTGGTGTCCTGGCTAGAAGCCTTTCGTAGCACCATCTCACTGAAGAGACACAGTCTCTGCCCATTTCTCTGTTTTATTTTCTTCTGGTGAACCTATGCCATCAATATTTCCATGCCTTTGTTGGTTTAGCCCCTGTGCTACACAATAAGCTTTGAGGAAGCAGGAATTTGTTCTTTCATTTGTTTAACACTGTGTCCCCAACCCCTGGTGCAGTGGCTGACATGAGCCAGAGTGAGTAAATAAAATGGCGGGCTGTTGGGGGTTTCTGAGTCTTTGGAAAGACTGCTTGAGTCAAGAAGTACTTATTTAATTTGTTCATCCTTTCAACGTTTGGTGAGTGCACAGTATGTTCCAGGAGATGGGGATACAGTGGTGGATTCAATGTGATCCCTGCCTACAGGAAACTCAGCGGGGACAGAAAGAGAAGGGAGCAGCCTACCTGTGATGTGAGGCAGGGAAGGCTGGGTGCCCTTGACTACCTGGCCTGAGGTCTGAACCCCAGCATGGAATTTCAGAGATCTCACTGCTAGGTGGGGGGGTGTATGGTGTCCTGTGGCTGCTGTGACATACTGGTGGCTTAGAATAACAGAGACTCACTGCTTCACAGTCGTGGAGTCTAGAACTCTGGAATAGAACTGCCTGCAGGTTGGTTCTTACTGACACCATTGAGCAAGAATCCATTCCATGCCTTTCCCCCAGCTTCTGGTGGCTTCCAGCAATCCTTGGTGTCCCCTGGCTTGAAGAGGAGTCACTCCACTCTCTGTCACATTGCGTGCTCCAATGTGTGCCTGTCTCTATGTCTGTTTTCTCCCTCTCTCTTCCTTTTATTCTTCTTTGTGGAGCTGGGATGGAACCCAGAGGCCCCCGCACGCTGGGCAAGCGCTCTACTGCTGAGCTGCATCCCCGGCTCTTCTTATAAAGACACTAGTGACTAGATTAGGTCCCACCATAACCCACTATGACCTTAGCTTAACTAATTATGTCTGTAATGACCCAATTTGCAAATAAGGTCATATTCTGAGGTTCCAAGTACACATGGACTAAGAGAGGATATACTATTCAACCCAATAAGGTTATCTAGAATTTACTCCTTGATTCTGGAAAAAAATATTTACTTAAATAAGCACCAGTTGTCTGATGAGTTGCTTATGACAAAATTTTACTGTCCACTGAGCACATGGGCCTGCCACAGCATGGGGAGCAAACCATGTGCTCTTCTCCCCGAACCCACTCAGTCTACAGGGGTAGAAGGACAGGGAGGTCGGAGGCTGGCTTCCAACCTGACTTGCTGTCCCTGCCTTCTCTGCTGCAGTCGCCCTCAGCTGAGAACTGATACTCATCTGCTCTGGTTTTACTTTCTAATTCAACAGTCTGGTCTGTGTCCAACCTAGGCACAAGGGCAGAGGAGTGCTCCCCTCAGAGATACTCCATGAAGACTTGTTCTAAAGTGCTCAGGGCAGCTGAAGAATCTGCTGCAAATTGCTGCTACAGCCATTTCCATGTGACCATGGAAATTCCAGGCTTTCCCCACTGGCTGCCCACCCTCAATCCTCAGCCTAGATCTTGATCTATTGCTTTACTATTCCAATCACCTTCTCCTGAGACTTTTTCCAAATCAGAGCTGGGCTAACATCTCAGTTTCTCCTAATGATGGTGGCTTCCAGCAAGTTCCCCCTAATGATGAGAACCAACGGCCTTGAAGCACAGAGGACCAGAGTCATAGAGTTAACTGGTCTCCTAAATAGAGAGGGTCCCAGACACCTCCAGAAAACCCTGGTCCCCAGAGATGTCAGGATTCAGAAAATGGAGTTCAGTGGAGAGATGAGAGATGTAAGAATCCAAAAGTCTAGAGTTCCAATCCTTGCACTGGCCATTATTAGACATTTCCCTGTAGACAGGTCACTACTTAACCTTCCAAGCAGCCACTGTCTTGTTGATATTAATTCCAACCATATAGGGTTAATTTATATATTACATTTAAAAATAATAATGCATTTACTGCAATTGAAGACACACAGAATGTTCTCAGGAAATGCTTTTTGAATTGTACCAAGAAAATTGAAATACCTAACAGAAATGGTATGACTGTAAAAAGGAGAGAAAGAGATGATTGGGATCTGGAGAGAAATACATTTATTTTCATTGATGTACAAATACAGTGTTTTCCCATGGCTTGCACCTGCTCATTCTTCAGGCAACTTAAATGTCACCTCCTTAGGTGGCCTTGTTGAACCACCATTATCTGGAAGATGTTATCTCTCCTCTGTGTAGTCTCAGTCCACTTTCCTAACACAGATGATTACTAGGAAGAACATTTTTGGTTTTATTTGCTAATGTATTGGTGGTTTGTCGCCTGTTTGAAATTTTGAGTTGCATGAAGTTACCAACTATAGTCTCATCCTGGCACTCAGGACAGGGCAATACACTCAGAAAGAAAAAAGAAAGAAAGAGAGAAAGAGAGGAAGGAAGGAAAGAAGGAAGGAAGGAAGGAAGGAAGGAAGGAAGGAAGGAAGAAAAAAAGACCAGTAAATAAATTCTGCATGAGCAAATGGAGATGAAGCCATATTTTTAAAAAAAAGTTTCAAGAAAGAGGAGATAAGATTATGTATTTTGGAAAAGAAAATGAAAAGACATCAAAATAATATCTAACTTAATTTTTACTAATGGAATAATAATGGTCATAAATGGCAGGGACTTTGTGTATCACCTAAAACAAGCACCCAGTGGACCCTGAAATCCTTGGGCAACATTCCTGACCATTGCATTCAGTCAACTATTCAGTCAACAAGAGGGCCCCAAAAGGGACAGGGGAAATTAACTTGCTTAACTTGTCCTATTCACCAATTCCCCTTGACTGTCTAGCATTAGGGCTGATTGAACACCTGAGGGTCCTAAAAAAAAAAAAAAATAGAAAAGGAAAAGGAAATAAAGAAATTTTAAAGAAAGGACCTTCACACACAGCCATGGCTGTCTCGGCCTTCCTTCCTCCCCCAGTTAATTACCCTCAAGTCCTTCAAATCTTTCCTAGAAGACAGTAAAGTCTCAGTACTGAGGGTGGCCAGTGGAGCTAATGTCAAAGCGCTGCTTAACAGTCTGGGTCCTCTGTGGATAACAGAGTGGAGGGGAAATAGACCAGCAGACAAACTCAGGCCATCCATGCTTAGAAAGTGCATTTTGTTTCCCATAAAGCCATAAAAGGTTTCAGATAACACATTTGCTTCAAAAAGGATAGATTCTTAAATGAGAGCGATTTCAAGAAGATCGGGCATCCTGCGGTGCACTTAGGGAGGGAAAGCAAATTGCATAACCATTGCTCATCAGAGCAGCCCGGGGAGAGCTGCCAGCTGCACACAAGTTCAAATCCCAGGCGCCCTGAGCCAAGTTCTGCTAAGAAGCTCCCTCCAGCGCTCTGCCCCCACCGCTCCATAGCCAGGCTAACATTCCTTCCACCATGCTTCCCTGAAAAGGGAACACAAGAAAGAAATAGCGTGAGCTTCATGAGAACCATGTATCTGTCCTTAAATTACCATCCTTTGAGTTATATGGATACAAGGAGACAGGGAAGAAAGAATGCTGGTTCAAGGTCAGGTTTTCCAGGCTGAATTTTAGAACTGGAAGGGCCCCTGGATATGAGCTATTTCCTCTCATTTTCTATCCACACTGAAGCTCGGGCTAACTCGACTATCTATTTATCTGTGTGGTCTTCAGCAAGTTGCTAAACCGTGCTACCTGTCTCCTAAATTGTCAGATGGGATGTGACAATCTTATGGGCACTTAAATAGCTGTGATGATTAAATGATAGTACATGCAATGTCCCTGGAAGGGTGCAAACACTCCTTGGTGGCCTAGCTATGATTATTTTATGTTCAACCAACAGTCATTGGGCTTCTCTAGTATCAAACCCTTCCCCATGGGATGGTGGGAATACATACATTGAGAAGTGAACAAACACTGAGCTTGTCCTCTTGAAGGCTGATGGGAAGACAAGAAAGCACACACACACAAAAAAAATGGCAGATACTCTTGACTATAGTTGTGATAAGGGCTGGTGCATCAGATCAAAAAATGAGTCACAGGCAAGCTTGGAATTAGAATTAACCAGCCTGGAGGTTTTTAATGTTTTGGACCTCCACTGATATCCATGCCACCTACCCATCTGTATGAGGAAACAGGTTACATTGCACCAACATTGCCTTTGGTGGTGACAAACCTGATACGGGAGCATCAACCCATGGCTGGGCACCCTCCTTTCCAGTGAGATGAGGACCATTTGGAAACAGACCCATGAATCAGGACAGTAAAACCCTAGCAGATAAGAAAACTTGGGAGATAGGAGAGGAAGAGAACACTGGTTGCAAACAGACCAAGTTTAAAACTCAATTACACTATTTACAAGCTATGTGATCTTAGACCAATTACTGAATCTCCTTAAGCCTCAGTTTCCTCATTTGCAAATTGGGGTTGATAATTCTCACCTCAGAAATTCCACATCATAATTCCACTTATAATTAATAAGAAATTATACATAAGGAGTTTTGCAGAATAATGCATGCAGTAGGCATTTAAGAAATGCCATCTGATATTAGGAGGAAAAGAAGACAGTCAAAATGCAGGTCTTCAAAATGCAGATCATGTCTATTCGATGCTCCAAATCCCTCAACAGCATCACAACCAATCTAAAATAAAGGGGTAATACCTTCATGGTATTACCTGAAGCATGGTCTGCAAGACCTACCACCGTCTGTTTGCTCCGGTCACATTGCTGTTCTCCTTGTCCTCTCCCATGTCACTCCACTCTACCCATCACTCATTACGCCTTGGACACATTAAGTACAGGCTGCCTTTGAACTTGCCTGCCCTACTGTGGGAGACAGGGCAGCATGATGATTGACAGAATGGGCTTCCTCATCAGACCTGGGAATGAATCCCAGCTCTGCCGTGTACCTGGAGAATGATTTTGGGAAGTCACTTAAACTCTTGTTTAACCTAATCACCTGTAAAATGGGAGTAATAACAACCAACCTTATGGAATGTGACCTTCCTATGGAGACAAGAAATAAATAAGAACAAACACAATTTATTGACTATTTACTTAGCTGCCCAGCTGATACACAATACCAGAACTCCCCATACTTCATCTCTAATCTCCTTCACAAATCTGAGAGAAAGCATTAATAGACCCATAAAAAAGGAAACTGAGGCCAGGACCAATTAAGGCACATGCAGGACTCAGTTCCAGTCCTGGCTGGTTCCAGAGGTCTTTCCACTCTCTGTGTACTCCCAAACCTGTTCACATACTCTTCATACATCTTCATATTCCAAAGTCCCTCAAATGGAGTTCTCCAGTGGCACTGCTTTTATATTGTCCCTGTGGGCCTGAGTTTCTTGCAGCGGCCCTACATCTTCCTACTCACATGTCCAGTGATCCTGTGTGTCCCCTACTATCCTGTACTAGAGGCCACAGTTGCTTTGTGGCCATCTCATAGTGGGGCAGAGACTGAAAGCACTTCTGCAGTGACTTAAATGCCCCAACCTTTCTCCAGCACCCCTCCCAGGGAATCAAAACCTATCGAAATATAGCCCAGTGCTGACATCATGGCTTCTTAGGATTTTTTATCCCAAGTGTCCATCACCTCTACCCCTCTAATAAGAGGAGAATCAAGGCAGAGCCAGTGCAGGTAGCTGTGTGTGGTGTCTAAATCATAGTGCTCCTCTGGGAGGGAAATAAGGGGCACCAGTTCCTGGCTCACAGGTCATCTTTCCACATAGGAGTGTGGAAGAAGAGAAGAAGAAACAGATGCTCAGAGGCAGAGCCAGGAAGCAAGCTCTAGACAAACCCACGTCCTCTTGAAATATGGCTATGTGCAAAGGTCCTCATGTTTCTCTACCAAGGGACGAAAGGAATCAATAGGTTAAATACGCTGCAAAGTCAAAGGGCCATGCAGAAGCAAAATGCTTCTTCAGCATAACCCTGGCCCTGGGCACTGACAGCCCTCATAATAATAGATGCAAAAACAAATTATGTTTTAAAAATCCCAGTCTTCATGTCTCTTGAGATCTAAAATGTTAAATCAGGTAGATTTCTAGCAGGCAGGAAGATATCTTAAGGTCTCCGACTAAACCAATATTCATGGCCATGATGACTTAAGATCTGCCTTTACTAACCACTTGACATTAGATTTTATTAAGGCCACTGATGCTGCATTGCCCTGCACAAATGATGATGGTGATGATGATGGTGATGGTAATGGTTATGATGATGGTGATGGTGGTGGTGATGGTGGTGATAGTGATGATGGTGATTATGATGGTGATGTTTATAATGGTGGTGATGATGATAATGGTGATGATGGTGGTGATAGTGATGATGGTGGTGATGATGGTGATGGTGGTGATGGTGATTATAGTGGTGACGGTAGGCACAGTAGTCAATGTTACCTGAATGTTTTTACAGGTATCAAGAACCAATGCTAAATCCTTTACATGCTTTGACTCTTTTAGCCTCATTAACTCCTCATGTAACAAGTGCTCTATTGTCCCACTTTACAGATAAAGACACAGAGATGGAGAGACAAACAGCTCCTAGTTAGCAAAACCACCACTCAAGCTTAAACAGGGCTTGTACCAAACACATGACTTTATAGCCATTGCTATATCTCTGATGTGTCCTACTCCCTAGGTCTCAGTTGTGGACCTGAAGACAGACCTGCAATTCTGTGCACCAGATGAAGTGTTTTCCAAAAAAGCATCCTGAGGTGTGGAACTCTAGCATTCCAAACTTTCAGAATATTCCCCAGTTTGGAGAGGGCCATAGGAAACACCACCCCTTTCTAGGATCTCAGAGACTGGTCTCAAGCACAGGGGTCTCTAGGAACAACCTCGTATATTTTCCTCTGGTGAGGAAGGGTTCAGGGCCTGCAAACAGCTCCAGAGGCAGAGATGGCCTAAGCTTAGATAAGCAGGATGCTGTGCATTTCCTTCAGCTCAGCTCAGCTTATTCTCCCTCCTGATCAGATCAGGGAACAGAGCAGATCACACTTCCTCAGCAGATCACTTCGGGCCGTGTGGGGTCGAATCCCAACCTGACTTCATAGTAGACCAATCACCCTTCCTCTTCTTCACTGTAACTCAATCTCCACTCCACATACGCCTTGTGAGCTTCTGCACTCATTCTCTTCCAAAATAAGCAAAGTGGTAGAAGACACCCACTTAGCAGCATGTCCACACTCTGGCTTGCTGGGTGTAGATGGTCTCCACTCCTCCGCTCTAACACCCTTCAATTCTCTCCATTCCCCAGAACACCAGGTTTACTATAATTGGATGGATTCTTCTTTATTATTGAGGAAAAGAGGTATTTTTGTTAATAATGACATGGAAAGATGCTTATGACCCAATAGTGACGGAAAGAAGCACAGTATCCAATCACACATATACATGACTGATCTCAGCTTTGTAAAAGAAATTATTTTTAGAGCATGGAAGAAATTCTGTGGTTGGTTGGACTCAAGGTGAGCTCAAGAGAAAGTCTGTGAGCAGGATAAACATGGCCCCAGCCTGGAGTCGTGAACACCTGATAATCAAGGAATTACTCCAATGTTCAGAGAAAGCAGGGCCTGAAGCAGGTGTCAACTGTGCAGCCTGTTCCCTGATGCATCCTGGGTCCAAGTTCCACTGCAGTCTGGGTCAGATCAGAGGAGGACAGGTCAGCTTCCAGGAGAGTTCACCCTGCTCTGCAGAGAAACACTGGTGTCACTGGTGCCCTGTCCTGACCCCAAAGGCTTAGGTCTGGTCACAGTGCAGTGAGGGAGCACCAGTGATCATGGCTAAAATGGCAGAGCAGCCACCGCATCGGGCAAGGAAAGAGAAAACAATGTTCTGTAATGCTCATGTGATCATAAGCTCCGGTGAAGCCTGGGATGTGGTTTCTGAGAAGTGTGTGGCAAAGACGCAGGACAGCGCGCCTGTCTGCCAGGCGGTTTGCAGGCTCACATCGATCGCTCACTCCCTCCCCGCTGCACACCTCCCAGATGGGAGAATTACCTAAGCCACCCCCAGAGGAGCCTGCTGCTCCCCCATTTCTCAAGAAATGCGCAGTTCAGAGTGCGTTCCTGGAATCACATCAGGTATCTTTGCTCATCCAGAAGGTTAAAAACTCTCATGACCCTCAAGTCAGCTTCATTTTTCCCCCTCAAGTTTTGAAAGCCAAAAACTCAAGGGACTCTCCCCAAAATGAATTATGCAAAAGATATGATAAGATGAGATTCCACCTGCTGCTAAGGGACTCGCCTTCGAAAAATGTAATCAGATATTCATTTCCTGATATTAACAGCCACTAAGAGGGAGCTCCGATGTTTGCAACAAATACCTCAGGAAGAAAGTTTAAACAGATAGGTTTTAATTGAATTTCCTCCCAGTCAGAATGGAATCCACATGATCCACAGGCTCTGTAGCTCCTAAGTCAGCCGATCTCCCGGTAAGACTTTTCCCCAAGTAAGACTTTTCCAGATTCTGAATCCTTGTGTTGACCCCTCAAGTTTCCAGGGACATCATTAGCAGTGTTGGCAAATGCTGCAGTCGGCAGCATGGTCAACCACAAAGTTCTGAGCATTCGCTCTGCTTTTCTCTGTGTTTGTTTGTTTGTTGTCTATCTGACCACAACAGAATGGGGGGTCAAGAAAGAAGAGGTTTTTATTTACCTGCTGTGCTCACTGTGCCCAGAATCCACCTGGCTCTTAGGGATCCCCACTACATAGCTGCTGATTGGGAATCTCTTGTGCTCAAAGAAACCAAAGTCTGGGTAAGAGACCATCCCTACCCTAAAGGAATTTTTGCTCTCCCTAGCTGGGTGAACAGGCTCGTACAAACACATATTCCAACCTGGAAACACTTGGGTGCATACAGTAGGAGGCAAATGGTTGACAGCAATTTTAAGGGGTAGGCAAAGGGAAGAATCCGGCTGCCAGGGTCCCATATTGTTCTCCTTCTTGCTATGTCAGACCTGGTTGACAAAAGACTTCGAGCTCCTGGGGACGTCTCAGACCTCAGGCCTCCCAGTTGTGGGGAAATCTACAACATACCTGATCACAAACCAGAGGCACCAGCTCTGCCCCAGGACAAGTCCTAAAAACTTTGTGTTTTAGTCAACTTTTTCACCACTGCGACTAAAGGACCCAACCAGAATAACTTTAGAAGAGGAAAAGTTTATTTGAGGGCTCACAGTTTCAGAGGTCTCAGTCCATTGACAGCCAGCTTCATTCCCGAGGTCTCCAGGTGAGGCGGAACAACATGGCAGAAGAGTGTGGCCAAAGGAAGCAGCTCACATGGTGATCAGAAAGCAGAGAAAGAAAGAGACTCCACTCTCCAGATACAAACCTATATCCCAAAGCCAGGTCCCAATGCCACCTCCGTCAATTAATCCCTGTCAGGGGATTAATTCTCTGATTGGACTAAGACTCTCACAACCCAGTCATCCCTCCTCTGAACCTTCCTACACTGTCTCACACGTGAGCGTTTGGGGGACACCTCACATCCACACCAGGACACTCTGCTCCTCCTGCCAGTGGACCCCTGCCCTGCAGGAGCTGCTCTCCACTGTTTTGCCTCAGCATCGGGGTTGATCCCCTTCTCCCCCAAGGTGTAGGGCTGGAAGGGAGGGAACCCACTATGGGTATGTTAACAGAGTCAGTGACACAAGGAAAAACGAAAAGCTTTCTTCTGAAATAGAATGAGTTTTGTTTTTATTTTATATTATATTTGCAGAGCTGAGATGGAACCCAGGCCCTCACCCATGCTGGACAAGTGCTCTACCACTGAGCTACATCCCCAGCCCTAAGCTCTGCTTGTATTTTATAACATCTGCTAAGGAAGGAAAAAGCACATGATATTCAGTAAGCAACTATGTATGGAGCAGCCATGTTAAGAATTGTGCTAAGACCTGGGGACATGCAGGGAAGCACAAAGAGGCAGCCCTGCCTCAGAACTCATTCCTCTACAGAGAGAAGTCACAGGAACAAGTTAGAAAAGAGGGCGTGGCAAGATTCACCATAAGCAAAACAGCAGGCAGAGGGTCCTTCAGACCCTGATCAGAAGGTCCTGGGAGCCACTTCCTGCTGATTTGGTCTGGGAAGTGGGGATACTTCCCCTCTTTGTAGGACTGCTGTGAGGATTCACTGGCTTCCATAGATAAAGGGCCCAGTGACATTATTATTAGAAAGGGGCCATCAGGACCCAAGTTCAAATTTGTTCCCCCTTCTCTGAATGAAGACACCCTGGGGTGCATGTGTCTGCACACACCCCTGCATTGTGGTCCAGAGGTCTGTCCTTCCCTCCTCTGGGCAAGACAGGCATTCCCTGCAGCATTGAAGGCAGGGCGTTGTGCTCAGGTTCAGGGATCCAAACCCAAACAGATGAGTGACAGCTGTCATTAAGGAAGTCCCGAGAACTCAACGGCCTTGCATCCACACCAAGGGCAGCTGCATTCCACCCTGCTAACCGAGCCTGTACTCTCCCAGGTCAAGGTGTGCTTCGCTCACTGTCAGCACAGGATGAGAAGGGAGAGCGGAGAGGCCTTTCAGGGGTGCTGATTGGAAGGGGAAGCTCTGTGCCATCAGCCCCCGAATCCTAAGCCACTCAAGCAAATGTGAAAATCAAAGCCTAAGAATGTGCTTGCTTTGCAGAAACTTCAAGTTCAGAGCTTTCCCCTTGGTGAGAGGACTGTGGGGTGGGATCCAGGCAGGTGTCTCCAGGAAACCAAGAGAAAGCAGAGAGCCCATTGGCTCCTAGACCAGTCTTTCAGCAATGCAGGCCCCTGCCACCCCTCCCAGGAAGGCTCCTTGGGGCAGCTCTGCCTTCCACAGTGACTCTAATACTCAGCACAGCGCCTGGCACAGTGGCTGAAGGGCCATGCACATCTGGAGATGAAGGAGCCAGGAATGAATGCACAGGGGAAAGGAACCTGGAGCCGCCTGGAGCCCAGGGACAGGGCTGGGAGCAAGCAGGTTTGCAGGGTGCCTGTCATCCTGCCTCTCAGCACCACTGGCAGCAAAGGGTGCTGGCGTTCAGTTAACTCCTTCCTGTCCAGGCTGGAGGGAAAGGGGGGCAGCCCCCAGCAGCACAGCGATAACAGTAACAGTAGGGGTCCCCAAAGCCTCCAGGCCGGATTTCATTTTGGAATGCGCTATATGATTTTTTTCTGCTGCTCTAGCCGCAGCAGTGGCAGCAGATTTACTCTCCTAATTATGTTTGGCTTTGGTTAAATTAGTTTGCATTCCCTGAACACACACTGGAGGGGGAGGGGGAGGAGGCCGTGGAAGGAAGTGGCCGGAGAAGATGCCAAGAGGTGCCGAGAATCTTCTCAGAGGATGGTGGGCAGGATGTCAGCCAGGCCCAGCTGACACCTGAGAGCCACTGCACAGCGGGCCAGGGTCCGCGAGCCCTGGATCCTCAGTCCATTCATTCCTCGCAGGCTCATTCATCCACACTGTGGGTGAGACGTGGGGATAGGAGGTGGAGAAAGCTGCAGAGATCCAGCCACTCAGGGTTCCGGACCCCATGCACCTCCATTCCAGAAGGGGAGTGAAACGAGCGAGTTTTTATTTGTAATTATAGCCTTCAACAGCCATAGCCATTCATCCCAGACCCAGGGTTACCAAGCTCCAGGCTCCCTCCAAGGGTTCCACCTACTCTGCACAAAGCCCCTTTGAGACCCATATGGCTATCCCCATTTTACAGGTGGGGAAACTGAGGCTCAGGGAGTGCTAATTATTTGCTCACGGACATGCAGCACGTGGCCTTGAACCCAATGTTGCCTCTTCGTGTCCTTTTTAAAGCTCTACAATTAGTGTTAGCAGTGATTAAAGCACCCATTGGATACAGGACGCCAAATCCTTCCAGGAAGTCTTGCAAGGTCCGCGCTTACTAGTTGCAGATTACAGATTGACACTCAGAGAGGGCAAGTTTGGACAGCACAACACAACTACCGGTGTGACGGCAGGTGCAAGCTCTGGTCTCCATGACCCTGAACTCCTTATGCTGTCCCCAGCACACAATGCAGAGCAGCCCCATGGAGCTCAGATCATCCCTCCTTGATAACAGAGATGGAAGGTACTGATGTTTGGAAGTTCTGGAATCACAACTCAGGATACGTGAGTGCCCTGAGATTTCCAGTTGCTGTTGTGGGGACCCTACTGGTCAGCTCAATGGTCTTGCAGGGTTACTGCAGGGAATGAACCAGAATCACAAAAATGCCCAGAACCCAAAGCAATGTGCTCAGTAGAAACTGGTTAAAGGTGACATCCTGAGCAGAGCCTTTATAGGCAGCCAGAACTTGGTGCCTGTTCAAGGGACAGCTGCACACATGAGCCCACACCGGGCCCTTCCTTCTCATCTTTTCTACTCCATGCACTAGTTTCTAGGAAAGCCCAGGTTCCTGGCTCTGGAAACCTATTTACATAACCACCTGTCATTATCCACTCTGGGGTGGCTTTTTTCCCTGAAACCCAAGCCAACATCTCACACCAAGGCAACAGGTAAGGACATTTTAGAATTTCCATGATAAAACCTGTTCTTCCTACTTAATACCTTGCCTGTTTTTCACATGTGTGGTGAACTCATGCTTGAAAGGGGGCCTGTCAAATCAGGTTTGGGTTTTTTTGCTTTTGTTTTTGTTTTTTAACAAAAACCATTACAAATGGAAGCAGCTGGTTTTGATTTATAAACACTGTAATCGTCCCCAGGCCTTAGATATTTTTTTGACAACATCCAGATCAGAACCAATTTAATTTTGAAAGACAGCTAATCAAGCAATTTGCCGCAGCACCTCTTTTCTTCTCGTTGTGGTGGGGGGCTGGAGCTCCACAGAGAGAAATTAGCACTTTGGTGAAGATTATGAATGGACCTTTCAGGTATCATAAAGCATCAACCTGTACTATCTGCAAGCACAGGAAGTTGTAGACGTCCACTCCGCCAACCAACTTGAGCGGTTCAGAGCCTTGCAGAATGTTATATATGTACCTGGTTAAAACTTGAAGCTCCAAATACTTTTCATGTGCAATACTTTCCTATACTCCCAGCACCCTAACATACACACTTAAAGAAAAACAAAACGAATTTGAGAATTTTGCACATTATGAGATCATTATAGCTGCCCTGCATTTTTTTACTCCATTGACCTTTTATTGAGCATTTATTACATGACAGGGATATAAGCTATCCATGGAACTCAAGGTTCTAGCAAAGACAGCGGGGCAACCCATGGACTTTTACTCATAAATACTTCTATTCCTACTATGTGCTAGGCTCTGTTTAAAGTGCTTTATGAACATTTAATCCTCATGACAACTGATTTGCTCTCTAACTTCTTATTCTAAATCTGATCTGACTTGAGTTTCCATCCTGAGATTCTGTTTCTGTCCCCTGCATAGCAAGGAAATATTCATCAGATCACCCGAGATGGCTTTTAAGGGTCCGTTCAGGTTCTAATGCAGCTAGAGGTATCAGGGACTTGCAAACTCCTGGTCCTGCAAGGGCCCTTCTCCAGAGGCAATCATCTAATTGCCCTCTTGGAGTTTCTCCTTTCCTTTGGAAAGATGTATCGTGCCCACAGGGAAGAGCACAGGTCCTGTAGGCACTGCTCTGCCAACCTGGGCAGATAAATGGGAAAGCCTGGCCTCGCTCCCAGTACCCACGTCCCTCTCCCCTGCCCTTTTCTCTGCTCCTCTCTGCAAGTTAGACAGCTCAGTGATGTGCAGGCAGGGCTTATGAAAACTCCTTTAAAGTTCTCAGCCTTGCTGAAGTCTTGTTGTTTCTTCTCCTGATTTAACTCACGTTTTATTCGCTTTGCCTGATTCTCAGTCTGAGTTTTTTCCTTTGAATGGTCACATGTGTTCATATGCTCAACCAGACAGCATCGCACACCCATGGCCAAGTGCCAGGCACTGGTTAGATACTGGAAACTAAACACTGAGCAACTTCTGCATGCTTCTGCCCTCAAAGAACTTAAAATCCAGAAAACAGATTCAAGCAAGTCATGACAATCATAGAGCAGTTGCCCCCCTGGGCCAGTAGAGGGCGCAATGGGAGAGAAACTTGAAAACAACGTGGAGAGCAGGGATGGAGAGCCTGGGTCTTCCAGGTCTAGGACTTTACCCACCACCAGCAGAGTGAGTGAGAATCGATCAGATGAAGAGGAGAAGGATCATCCCAGAAACATCTGGCGCTTTCGGTGGTCTGGAAGTGAGGAGCTCATGGGGAAGAGGATGCAGGGTGTGGCCCAGGGCCAGGCAAGATCAGGGCTGCAACAGAGTGAGCACTTCCTGGCATCTGCCCTGGGCGCCTTGCTGGTCCCACTCAGGTCCTGTCCCTGCCAGGCCTAGTGTGAGGTCACTGTCACCAGCAACACTTGAGATGGCTTTCGCTGGCTCAGTTACGGATGGACTAGAGGGAGCGAGGGAAGGCAAATCTGGGGTCTCGCCCAGCACTGGGAACCCCCGCCATGGGTCCCCAGAGCACACCAGCTTCACCTGCAGCAATCTCTTGGGTACCAATTTTTAAATTGTTCCTTTGCTTGTTTATCCTCCTCTAGATTCTGAATCCCTTGAGAACAGGAGCCCAGGCGTCTCTCTCCTTCCTCTGAACCTCTGGTCCAGCACCATGCTGAGTACATAGGGGACGGCCAGGAGATGGAAATTTTTATTATAACTTTTGTTATTCGTGGTTATTGTTGAAATCCAGACACACAAGTGTGGTTGCTATAGTACCGCATGGTAAACAGGATCCCATGGAATACTAACATTTTAAGAAATGTTAAGCAATGTTTGGGGGATTTGGAAGACAGGAAAGATGTTTGGGAAACATTTACTTAAAAACGCTAAGTGGGGTTGGTGTACACACATATTTCCAAACTCTCACCATGGAGAGGGCCAGGAAGCAACCACACCCCAGTAACAAGGAGCAGACCAGCCCCAGATTCTCCAGAGCAGGGAACCAGGGCTCCTGGAAGAAATGGCTAATTGTGGAGTTGGAACAGTGAGTGTGTAAGGTGGGCCCAGGGTACCCAGCGATGTCACAAAGTGAGGAAGAACACACAGGTGCACACTCATGTGCACACACACCCAACACTGGAGCCACCTGAACCAGCCTGTGGCCAACAGTGGGACAACCTGCAGAGCAAAGTTTTGGATTATAACATAAAATGTAACGAATATCCCTGAATCCATCCTGATGTGTATGAACAAAGAGTTGAATAAACGAACAGGAGAGAAGAGACAGACCTTCCATGCAGAAAGATCATCAGTAATTAATGTAGTTACTCCTCTTGCATAAAAGGGACTCTGATTCCCTTCAGCAAGAGTGGGCTGTGCTCTGACTTCCTCCCAAGGAACATGGTGCCAAAAGAGGGAGAAGCAAAAGTGATTTTACAATTGAGAAAGTTAAGGAACACAACCTCAGCCGAGTGACAAAGCTTCATGTCATCATAGAGAAGCCATCTTTTTTGTATGTTTTTGGTACCAGGAATTGAATCCAGAGGTGCTTAACCACTGAGCACATCCCAGCCCTTTTTTATATTTTATTTAGAGACAGGGTCTCCCTGAGTTGCTAAGGGCCTCACTAAATTGCTGAGGCTGACCTTGAACTTTCAATCCTCCTGCCTCAGCCTCCGGAGTCTCTGGGATCACAGGCATGTGCTACTGCACCTGGCTGGATAAGCCATCTTGATAATGTGAACCTTCGAAGTGGCCCTGTGCCTCCTCTCATGCCTATAACCTGGTCTCCTCCCAGAAGACAACAGACCTTTCCAGCTGGTAGGCTGTTCTCACCAGTGCTTCCCAAAATGACCATGGTTATCAAAAACAAGGAAGGTTTGAGAAATTGTCCCAGCCAAGAGCACTCTAAGGAGACAGGATGGTGAGTAGAATGAGCTACCTGGTTGGAGCATCCCCTAAAAAACAGAGAAATTGGAATAAACATGGACTTCTGCTAATAATAATGTATTAATATCAGTTCATTAGCGTGATTGACATTTAAGAGCTTAACAACTTTGGACACCAGGCACAGGGTGTGTGGGAATTCTCCATACCATCTTTACAACTTTACAACTTTTATGTAAATCTGAAAGTATCCAATATAAAAAGTCTTCTTTTTAAAAAGTATCCTTATTCATTGACACCCCTAATACTTTAATATACTGAGAGACATTGTGAATCTGTCCAAATTAAATATGACTAATGAGCTGAAGAGCTGTTCCGATCTCTTGGGCCCTCAGGTTCCCCATAACAGTTAGGAATAATAACAACAGTAACAGGAGTAGCAGGAGCTAACATTCATTAGAAAGGTTCTGAGCATCATGGCTGGAAATGTCTTATGAGCCAGGCTGCCTGTTCCCCTCCTGGCCTCGCCATGCTAAAGCTGGATTGGTGTCCTTAGCTGAAGCATGGGACTGATGTCTCTAACAGGTCATGGGACTATTGTGGGAATCCAGTGTGTTTATACAGATGAACGTGTGGTGCACCGTAAGTGGTTCCATTTATTCAACCTTGTTTGTGTGGACTTCTTGTGGGTGTCCCATGTGTCCTTCGTCTACACTGAAAATATTCTCACATGAGGCAGCTCCAAGTTGCCACCTTACAGAGAAAGAAGGACTTAGGTAACTTAGTCACACAGCTGGAGAGCCATGAGTTCAGGCCCATCTCAGAAGAAGCCCAAGGATAAAGGATAAGACTTTGGATGGTGGGAAGAAGCAATAGGACCTGGGATACTGAGAATCCAGGAGAAGTGGGAATCTGCAAGGAATAAGAGAAACTAAAAACATTAGATAGAGCAGCAAAAGTAATCTTGGTCTATGTTTCCATTTTGCCAACACCTTCCTGGCTATTGACTGCCATCTCCCAGAAGTCTTGGTAGAGATGCCACTCCAGCTAAAGCCATGTACACCCCACTCCGCTCCCCCCATCTCCTCAGGGCTGGCACCAAGCAGACATTTCTTTGCCTAACTTTCTCTGTAAAGGGAGAATTTGCCACTGAAACATTCAGTTTCCCGGGATGTAAAATATGGAAAACTCTGGGTGCACTTTTCTTCCCTTGCCTTCCGCCTGGGAAGTTGGACTCTGTAATTTGCAGTCACTTCAAATCAAGTGACAGAGATTCCGCAGTGCTTACTCAGCATTGGAAAGAGAACTTTTTTTCTTTCATCTGTCAGCCAACTGCACAATAAGGGAATAAAGAAAAGGCCGAGCTGGCCAGTAGGAGGGATTAAATCCCAAATCCCGTGGAAGATGCAAAAACAGGTCTCCGCCACAGGTGTGGTGGATCCCTAGCAGCAGTGGGACCAGAAACAGGTGTTGGCCACCAGCAGACAAGAGACAGCCCAGGGTACTGGGGTGTACATCAGCTCATTAGGGGCGGAGCTGTTCTCCAAGGACAGAGCAGAGCCACCTAGCAACAGAACCCTCCTGGAAGGACAAGCTAGTTCTCTAGAGGACGCATCACCTATAGGCACAAAGCAGGAGGTAGGAAACAGAAGGAAAGCTTTCTACTGACAGCTCGCCCTCCCTTCTATGACTCCTCCTTATGGGTAGCCTTTGCCCCAGTTTTGTAATTCTTTCCCTTGCATGCACAGAGGATTTGCTACTGAACAAAAGCAACATGGGAAATGGAATCTTGGATTCTTCTAATTCCATAGTCTTCTTCACTTGCTCAACACTTAAACATATAAATCTTATTGCCAGATAAAATATAAGGTGTCCAGTTAAATTTTAATTTCAGAAGAACTAAGATTTTTTTATTATAAGTAGATCCCATACAACATTTGGGATCCACTTATACTTTATAAGTATGTGATGGTGGTGCATAACTGAAATCGCAGTTTCTCAGGAGGCTGAGGCAGGAGCATCACAGGTTTGAGGCCAGTCTCGGCAACTTAGCAAGACCCTGTCTCAAAATAAAATTAAAGGGCTGGTGGTGTAGTTCAGTGGATGAGCACTTGCCTGGCATGTGCGAGGGCCTGAGTTCAATCCCCAGCATGACCAGAAAAAAAAAAGTATTTGATGTTCATCTGAAATTCAAATTTAACTGGGTTTCTCTGTGTTCTTATTTACGAAATCTGGTAACCCTCCCTGCCTGTAGCATGGATTACTTTTTCAGTGGATTAGTTTGTTCAAGTGGCATCGTACACAGAGGTCCAGTATATGAATAAATTAAAGTGAAAAGTCTGAGGCCCAGGAAGGGAGAATTCAAATAACAGCAGTAACAGCAGCAGAGCTGGAAAATAAATGCAGGCTTCCGGAATCCACAGCACGTGTTTCTTAACCTCACTGTGAGGGAAAGGGGAGGAGGGCTCTGCAACAGGCAGAAGAGATGCAGGGACGTCCTACCCATTTGGATTGTCTCCATCTTGTAGTATCTTAGAGCTATTTTACAACTCTAGAATTTGTAGAAAACTGATAGCAACATCATTGTGAATTTTCCCTTGAGCTAGTTGTAATATCTTACAGGTTCCCTCATTGATTACTGGCCTAAATCAATCTTTGATGCACATTCATTTTTTGTAATTTTTTTATGTCTAAGATTCACTATTTTATCTTTATCAACAATTACCCATGGACAGTTTGTCATGCTCCGCACAGTGAGCCTGGAAGGAAGTCAGGATGCAGACAGCACCTCAGTGGTTGTGGGTCCCTGGGGTCATGGAGCAGGATGGACTGGGTGGGCAGGAGGAGAAGACGTCTAAAACATAAATCTGATTGCGTCATTCCCTGATGGGACGCTGTCCCCAAATGTGGCTTGCGTGGTCCTGAGATGCACTTCCCTGGTGGCTCACATGTCTGCCTTTGCTGGCTGTTTTCCTCCCTGGGCCTTTGCACATGCCAGGGACTCTCAGCCCCTTCTTCCAGGGCCTCCCCCACACCCCAGAACCCCCTTCAGCTCTGGGTCTGGTTAGAGGGATGCCATCCTCATGGCTCCCAAGGCACCTTGGACTTCAGGAACCAAAGCACTTGGGATGCCTTGACCTTTGTCCTCTGCAGCCTGCAGGAGACTGCACTTGGTGGGGGTAGGGACCCAAGCTCTCTTTCCTATATTTCCTTGTGCATTGGACTCCAGGCAGAGGGTGTGGCCCAAAAATATTACACTGAAGCTCAAAACGGTTCATTGATTGACTAAATAGGACTGGAAACAGACTAGGCCCCTAACACAGAGGACAGGGAAGCTAAAGGCACGAGAAAAAGGGCAAGTAGATCCCTAACTGTGCTTTCTTAGGAAAGCTCCTCAGAGAGGTCACCAAGCCTCCCAAGGCCAGAGTCACCAGCACCGTGATTTCCTTCCATCCGACTACACAGACCTAATTACTCCATTATTCAAGAGCACAGCAGAGTCATTTCCATCACTCTCCTTATGAAATCGAATTATAAGATTGGGCAGGCCCACCTAAAACCTGTCAGTGCTTTACAGCCTTTCTTAAAAATATAGAAGTTCCCCATTTAAAAGGAAGAAAGAAAAAATATGTATATATTTTGAACCCCCCACCTGGCCACAGTTTGAAGAAAAACCAGGCAATTTCAAAAGGCGCTTCCAGGAAAAGGGCAAACTTTGGAGAATCCTCCAGTGACCCCATCTCCACCTTCAATTACCATTTAAAAGCTCCCTGGAATCCCAGGATCCTGTAACTCCTGATTCCCAGAGGGCAGCTGATTTCAGCTCTCTTCCCACAGTGCTCCTCTGAGATGGCCTGGCCAGGCAGGTGAATTAGCTAGATGGTGTTTACAGCTGCTCGCTCTCTGCATGGTGTCTAACTGCCACCCACTTGCCCCTCGGGCCACCCGCCCCTCCCCTCCATCTCCATGATGGGTGCAGGCCCACCAGCCACGGATTCCTCCTTGTGGAGAAAGTGAGCTGAGGCGGAGCTGCAGGCTCCATCCCTCCTGGACTTTTGTGGACAAGACCTGGGCTGCTCCAGGAGCGGCAGCCACACTGTGTGTCCGAGACCTGGGCTGC
>JAJEJO010005498.1:121080-218385 GCA_020662805.1 Glaucomys volans | reverse complement strand
AAAGAGGGAGGGAGGGAGGGAGGAGGAAGGAAGGAGGGAGGAAAACTGAATATGATTGTGCCTTGAAAAATGTAAACAGTTATGGTCTTATAATTATTATTACTATAGTCACAAGCAGAATATTTTAAGAGCCATATGGCTTTAATTAATCATGGATAATAACCAAAGTCATCTTTCCAACCAGGGCTAATGCTGGATGCTAAAAATAGCCTGGAGACAAGGGTGGAATACAAAGAAAAATCTCTCCCTGTGTCAGAAACGGAGCTGCATCTTCCGCTCGGAAGCAAGCGAAGCCGCCTTCATGCGTCCTCTGCTTGTTGAACACGTCCCCTTTCTTCTGCTTCCTTACAATTCCAGCCTTGCCGAGCACAAATTTCCCAGAGGAGCCGTAGCTATCGGTGAATCAGGAAAGATTATTTGCTGCTTACAGCTAATGAGCTAGTCCACTGGCCACACTGCAGAAGGCCCACCCCATCTTCCGCTCTGACTCTGTGGCCGAGGGAGCTGCCCAGAAGCGTGAGCCTCCCACACTCAGGCTCCTTGGTGCTGCTTCTGGAGAAACCTTGGTGACTGAAGGGCAAGACACCAAGACCAGCTTGCCCTCCCTGTCCCCAGTCTTGGTTTACCTGTGTCCTTCCAGGTATTCACCTGCAGCCCCAGCGCATGAGAAATTGCCAGAGATTTCTAAACACCGCCGAAAACTGACAACTACCATGGAAGTGCATCTCTTGCCAATGAGAAACTCCCCATCAGAATCCAAATATTTAAATTCACCTACAAAAGGTGTAGGCAGCCAGGCTCAGTGGTGCACCCCATAATCACAGCGACTCAGGAGGCTGAGGCAGGAGGGTCACAAGTTCAAAGCCAACCTCGGACACTTAGTGAGGCCCTAAGCAACTTAGCAAGACCCTGTCTCAAAATTTTAAGAAATAATGAAAAGGGTTGGGGATGTGGCTCAGTGGCTAAGCACCCCTGGATTCAATCCCTGGTGCTAAAAAACAAAACAAACAATAAACAAACAGGTGTAGGTAGGCTTTTCTCCAAAGCATCTTTTCTTCTCCCAATGCCATATATCAGAGGATTTTTTTTTTGTGCTAAAAACGAGGAAAAAGTGTGAAAGAACAAAGACTTTTAAGCACTCAACGCATTTTGTATAGAATCATTAAAAGGCAAAAGAAAGAGAGAAAAAGTGGGAAAAGAAAAAGAAAAAAAGAAAAAGAAAGACAAACAGGAAGCTCAGCGATCCTACCATTGGGCATCTCCTTCTTCACGTGTGCCTCTCTAGAAAACCCCAGCACCTTTAAACCCCAGCACATTCTGCAAAATGGCAGCAGAAACCACGCTTTGTCTTTGGATCTCAACTGTGGCTCTAGACAGGGGTCCCCAAGAGACTAATAGATATAATTTTATTAGTTTCAGCAAGACACAGACGTGGCTGCTCAGCAGACTTTTATAAGAGTCGGAAAGAAGAAGGTGGAGAAAAATCCCTGAGAAAAACAGTGCAGGCAGATTTGATGAATGACCAGAGGGACCTGCAAGTCTCAGAGTTTAGTGTAGTCCTCCTTTGAGGATTTTTTTTTCTTCTAAGAGAGAAAACGTGAGGTGATTATGAACCCCTCATCTTTCAGTGTCCCTTAAAACTGCTTAACTGGTTCTGATGACAGAACTTTCAAAGGAGGGACTTAAGAGAGAGTTTTGATTAAGTCGCTTTTATACCAAAAGCTGAGGTCCATGGAATTCCAGAGTAAAGGTCACCGACATTTAGGGCACGTGTCAGGGAGCTTAGTGGCAGAAAGCGAACCTGCACATGGTCTGCTAGTGTGGGGCAGGTGGCCCGTTTCCCTCCTTCGCTAGCAAACTCCTGCGAAGTCAGAACGTTGTGTTTTGCACAACTGTACCCCAGCACTCAGCACTACAGCACACAGCGAATCTCAGGGCACCCCAGGGCAGTTCTCTGCTGAAAACTTTGCAGAGTGGGACTGCCACTTGGAGGTGGTTGTCCACCTCATTTCCAGGTTAGGATTTTTTTTTAAGTTAGCATGCCTCTCTCTCTCTCTCTCTCTCTCTCTCTGTTCCTCACCTCCTCCCCCCACTTAATACTTCCTTAGGCTGAGAGTCTAAGATCTCTGAGACTGGGACTCTAGAGAATGGCAAAGATCCAGCTGGAAGGAATCTGGGTACCTGAATCACCATGTACCAGAAAATCACTGTCCAGAAACAGCTTCACTGATCAGATGCTACATAGCAGATATTGACATCATAAGGTCCATTTTGTTATAGCCACTACACTTATCCTTATACACAATTTTTGTAAATGAACTTGAATTGGGGTCTTTTGGCTTAGCATGAATATTTGATCAAGTTCACATAGTAAAAAGATAATATGAAAATAGGCAGCACATTTGTCTAACAAACAGGTATGGAGTGCTTAGCTTGTCCAGGACTAAGGGTGAGCACTATTGCTAAGCTTTCTTGCAGACAGAGGAGTTGACAACTAGGCAGATGCAGAAACAATGGCTGGACATGGAGACCTTGAGCTCCCCACTCCACTAATGAAGGTGGCTGCAGTTATCCGCGCACTTCAGCTAAGGATTCTCTCCCCCTCCTACAGAATATACAAAGATTCTTTGTGCAAAGCACTTTAATCAAGGTCAGTGCCTCTGGGCTCAGCGGCTACAAGTCTTGTACCTAAACCGTGTCGGTTCCCCAGCTTTGGGAAATGATCTTAAACCTCTTCCGGCCTATCAAAAAAAAAAAAAAAAAAAAAAAAAAACAGACTACATGGGAACAGCTGATAAACTGGTATTGATTTTCACAGATCACCCTTGTCAAAAGGATTTATTGATGTGTCAATGCGTGTTGCGGAGAGGATCATAGCAGGATGGCTTTGAAGGATTTATAAGAAATCTACGGGCTTTAATACACTCGGCGGTAAATAACTAACAAGTACTGCACACATCGATTCTTGTCATGTGGTCAATGCAATCTTTAGCCCACTAATTGTCAGTATTGACAAACAGTTCATGATCTAAATGAGCAGCTGGACATCCGCTCCAAGTAGATCACTTCCAAGGGGCGTTTTCCAGGTACTCTGCTGGAGGCGGAGGGGAGGGGAATGTGCTGTAATTAATTCCTCCTCACTGTCAAAGGTTGCTAAAGGGAGACAGCAGGACGGCAGGACGGTACAGGAGGCAGACACCCAGGCCATGACATATGGAGATATCCTTCAGCAAAGCTACATCAAAGTCCTCTGCCTGGAAGAAGCCTCCAGAATCAGCCCACCCCAGAGTTGTCTAACCTCAGGCCCTACCCCATTCCCTAGGGCATTAATCAGCATCTCTTTGATAGGGTTGCACTTTTTCTATTTACCTTTATCTACTGTGCTATGGTCCATCTTAGCTTTTCAACTGCACATGAGCTGATTATTCTATTTGGGGAGAAGAAAAAGAGGATGATTATGGATTTTATTTGACCAGATAAAAATGTTGAGCTAGGAGTGTGGCTCATGGTAGGGCACTGCCTAGCATGCATGAAGCCCTGGGTTTAATTCCCAGCACCACCAAAAATTTAAAAAAAAAAAAAAAAAGTGGATGTTTGTAGCTAGCACATCTGAAAAAAAAAGTCTTCATGGGGTTCACAGAAGGTTCAGGCAGCCCGTGAACCCCAAACAGGAATTGACCCAAGGTTCAAATTTCAGTTCTATCACCTCCCCCTGAGCTATATGGCTTCTCAGTCTTAATCTCTCAATGCCCCCATTCATAATACAAGAAATTAATCTGCTATGGCACAGGTGTGTTGAAATTGATCCACAGGCTATTGTCTACTATAAAAAAAAACTGGTAATCATTCTGGATTTCTGAGTTCATTTTTTCCTTCATTTTGCAAATGTTTAGTTGAGCACTAATCATGAGTCAGGTTATCCACGGTCAAGCCCTCCAAACCACCAAGCTTAGTGCCTTGTTCACCATGGCTGCTCTGTTAATGCATTTCCATAGCTTGATCAAGTTCGTAATCACAGGATAAAATGATACTTACACCATTCTACCATACTGTTCATAACCAAATACTCAAATATTGGCTAAACTTCTTTTGTACTCTTAGTTTTTACTGTATACTCATTAAACTTGAAATAAATCTTTCAGAAAAAGGACATTTACTAGACCAGATTTCCTACAATGATCATCCAATCTGTTATTGCTGTGGCAGTGTATCACGTTTAACTGTAGTTTATCCATCCCTAAATAAGTATCTGCTCCCTCTTTAAACACATTGATTGAGTTTGGTAGCTTAACTGTTTTGCTCCTATTGCAATAAGGACTCGCATATTGAAATATGTCTAACTGTACTCTAAAGCTCACTGTTGTCTCCTGGGGAAGAGGACTGCAAAATGTCATTAGTACGTGCAGGTAAGACAGCAAAGCCAAGATGTGCCATGTTTGAAAGTATATTTTCAAACTTGGAAGGCACAGAGAATAGCCTATTGGTTTGATGGACAAAATCATGAGAGCTCCTGTGTGCACTTATGGAAATCTTTCCAATTATTTCCATCAATTATTTTTCTTCTGATTCTGCCCCATCATACCCTCATCTTTATTTTGTCAATGGGGGATTTTGAGAATATTACAAATAGTCTTAAACTCTATCCACCTAGATGAAGTCTTCTGTCCCATCTTTTATAACTTCTCACTGTCTTTTCCGATAATTGAGGTTCAGCACACTGATATTAGCAAGGCATAGAGCTGGGGCATCTGGAGACAATGATTGACACTCCATTGTCAGCGTTGTAGCTTCTTAAGGAAGTGACATCCTGTCTGATCTTACAAATGTCTCCAATGTTCAATTATCACCAGCCATTTGGGTGAGTGACAAGATATCAAGGGGAAATTCTTTCCAGATCGCTTTCTTTCCTTCTCTCCCTTCCCTTTTCTCTTAACACTGGAAGGTCTCCTCATTGTGATCCAAGAAGCACAGACACTAACTCCTGAAAAGTGGCAGCTAGAGTCTTAACATAGAATTGCTTCTTCTGTTCCCCAAAACCCAGTCCCATAAGATCATCTGCTGTGGGGTGAACTTCCACACTTCTTTGACCCCAGAGATTAATCTCTCACAGCACTGCAACTACAACCCTCAAGGAAAAACAAGCAAAACTAGATATGGGAACAAATGAATTAGGTAGATAAATAGGTAATTTTAAATGTAAATATTCCATAAACATATTTGTATTTAAATTAGGAGGAAATATTAGCAATGATAACCATTCTGAAGTCTTTGGCTTTAGAAAATAAGCTGATTGTGAGCAAGGATTGAAAAGATTAATTAAAGAGAACATGAGTATAAAAATAGTATATTTCATTATTATGAAATACACAACAATAATTGTATTCACCAGAAGCTTTCTCTCAAGGAATACTAAATATCATGCCAACATTTCTTTATTAATCTTCTTGATAATCTTGCAAGATGGCAAAGAAGCAAAAATTACAGCTCAAATACTAGGAATGGGATCTGGAACAGAGTAGGGTGTTGATGACAGACCTTTCTGGTGCATTTGCCTGCCTCAGTTTACTCGTTTGTATATCAAGAGGACCAGATGAGAGCCCAGTACACAGAGAGCCCCCGCTATGTCTGAGATGATATTATCATTATCACCATTGGACTGCATGACTCAGGTAGAAACAGCCAGCTTCACATTTCCTCCGGAGCCCAGCGCTCAAGAGGGAAGTGTGCCTCTCACCCCCATTCCCCCGTCACCTACACTAGGTACTGCAAGTATATGAATAGAGTGTCCTGCACTTTACACAGCACCAGTTCATTTCAAAACGCTTTTGGATATCCTTTTCTCTATAAGCCTTCCATCTGGTGACTTAGAGAACTTGAAGGTTGGTAACTGGGAGAGTGAAGGACCAGAGAGGATGAATGACCCACCCAAAGACACCAGCAACCAGGACAGATCCAAAACCAATTGCATTACCATGGAGTGCCTCCAACTGCAGGGCCCTTCTGTGCATGTTGCTGTGTTTGAGTTCATTTCTTTACTTACTTATTTGGCTACCCACATTAGCCCATCTTTTTAATAGCACTTTAATATTCTTTCTGGAAAATACCCTTCTGGGAGGTGGGGACTAGTGGAAGGAAAGACCAGTAGCCTCCTGTGGCTACTGCTCCAGATCTCCTCTCTTCCTGTCTCAATGTGGCCATGTACCAACGAAGAACCGAGATTCAGAGGGTGGGATTCTTTCTCTTAGCACTTTAAATCTAGGATACCAAGAAACAAGGCAGAATAAAGGATGGTTTTGATCCAGTGATTGCAGTTGAATAAGACCATAGGCCATTTGTACTGCTAACACCTTACGTCTCCCAATTCCCTACCCTCCAGGCCTGGTTCCACAGCCTCCCTGTCACACCACAGGGAACACCCGTAATCTCCCAATGATCCATCTTCTTGTTGAAGTCGAGTTCTGTTTCCTGTATCCCAAGAGCCTGAGCTGATGCAACCCTATTATCCCTTTCTTTCTCTCATTCATGCCATCAACAGACACATTCAGGGCGTATCAAGTACGAGCTGCCATGCTGGGGATGACAGTTTGCACTATAATCAGGGTAAAAAAAAATTGTAAGCACTTATGAGAGTTAAAAAGAAAGGATAGGTTGAAATGTGACAATCAGTACAAGTGATGGGCGCCGGGAAACAGGCAGATGAGAGGTATCTGGAGAGAGCCAACGCTTGCCGTGGGAGGGACTCTGCCTGGGTCCTGAGAAACAGGCAGCCTTGGTAACCCAACTTTTCCCAACTTTAGAATCTCACACTAGGAAAAAAAAGAAACAACAGTGCTTCATTCAAGAGCAAGAGGATATTCCTTCTGAGAAATAACGCTGATTTGTGAAAGAGAAATTGAGGAAACATGATTTTGTATGTTCAGATCATTCAAATATATTATTTAGCTTTTTTTCACATCAACCTTGAAAACTACAGAGAGTGTGAACTCCATTAAACATTTGAAACTGCAAGTTCAAGGCCAAGTATGGTGTTTTCCATTGCATTTGTCCACTGGGGTGACAGTGTAAAATCCTGTTGGGTTTGGAACCAGGCCTTCCAGCCAAAAGCTTTGACACCATGTTGGTCAGTACCTAACCAGATCAAGCACCTCAGGTGATGAACCCACCTCTAAACGATCCCTGATGCTAGTGACCTTGGCATGGGAAGAGAACAGAGTGGGGCACAGGACATGGGAGAGACTGGTTATTGTTTCTGCTGGATTCAAGCAGGTTTACACAATCCAGAAGATTTCACTGGACTATTAAGTAGCACTGAGTTTTTTTGAAGCTAAACAGAATAAATTCAAAGCTTTCCTCTCTAAGGTTATATGGTAATTATTGAAATCCACTACTTCTACCAGTGAATTCTCTATTTTTCCTATAGATTGTTTTGTAAGAGTCATCTCCTACCACAGGGCCTTTGTGCAGGCTGTGGTCTCTGCCCTTTCCCCCCCTTCTCTTCTCAGGTATGTAACTTATTCTTCAAGCTCAAGTCAAAGTCACCGCATTAGGGAAGAACCCCTTTAAGAAGCCTTCAATATTAGATCCCAGTTACCACGGACATATCTCACTTTGCCTTTCCTCTATAAGGCAACAAAGTTGTGATTACACACTGGCAGAATTATTTGATGAATGATTATTGTCCAGCTGGACTGAAAGCTGTTGGAAGAGCAATGACTAGTGGTACTTCAACTGTGTCATCGTCACTGACTGCACGTAATGTATACTTCTAATAGATTTATTTTTTAAATTTTATTACAAAGATTATGAAAATATCCTACATTCAGATATCAATTATATCAATACAAAATTCATATTAACCTCTATCACATACATTATTGATATAGACCAATAAAGATATTAATACATATCATTTTTCCTGAGTTCAAAAATGCCTTTGTCAGGATTCACTTTTCTTCCATTATATCTTGACTTTCAGCTCTCATGCTCCCTGTCACTCATCAAATTTCACCCATCCTGTTTTTATTTTTATCCTTCACAGCAAAAAAGGCACAGTCGAGTCTCTTTCAAATCTATGTACATATACATATATAGACGTGTATATATATAGGCTTTTTTCTTGCTCTTTATACAAGTAGTCATTAATGTTCATTTCTAGTTTCTTAGCCTCATTATTCACAAGACCAGTGTTGACCATACCAACCTAACCAGCCACTGCCTCATCCGTGTGACAGCTGTGCCCTATGCCTACATCAATTCTTCTCCTCACTCCCTGCATTATTTTTATTGGTTTCAGTGTGCACTGCCTCCAAGACTGTGAGCCCCTTACAGGAAGGGACAAACCTTACTTACTTAGGAGTTTCCATTTTTGAGCAAGTCACACACTCTTGGTAAACATTTGTTTAACTGAAATGCTTCAAATCTTTTCTCTTTTTTTTTTTGGTTGGGGGAAGTGGGGAGGATTGGAATATGGACAGATCCAATTCAAACTCTTGAACTTGACTGTATTTAATCTTACTATTTCATTTCCACCCAGCTCACCTTCCTACTCTCTCCTGAGATGTAATCCTGTTGTCCCTTCTTCTACATGATTTAATGCCACAAATATGATTAATGTGCTACTCAACCTCTTGCCTATAGCACTAATAACATTGTTAAAGAAGAGTAGACCTAAATGCCACTCCAGCAAATGTCACATCTCTCTGCCCTGTTTACAATCCTTTATCTCTTTTAGGTCCCATGGGAGTATCCCAATTTGAGTTAACTTTCAAGTCAGATTTCAAGAGATCTGAAGATTCGGAACAAAACCCAGCTCACAATCCCAATCCTCTGAATGCTAATCTAAGTCACTGTATAAAATGCATTTTCTTACTCTAGAATAGTAAAGCAGGGTACTTTGTGCACACAAGAGTCTGCCCTGAGAGATCTCTATTACACCTGCACTTTTTCAATCCTCAAAGTAACAAAGCATCTATTTTATACCTGAGAAAACGGAGACATGAAGAGATTAAGATTAGGATGAACTCACCTGTTCAGATAATCCATGGTCCCATTTAAAAACTACCCCTAAAACATGGTGGCTTAAAACAAAAACCATTTCATAAAATCTTACGACTGAGTGCATCAGTGGCTTGGCAATGCTTGGCTCCATGTGGCATCATACGGGTTTAAACTGGGTGGTGTTCAGCCAGGTGCAGGGCTGATCTGGAGGGTCCTTGAGACTTCCCCATGCGTCTGAGCCCTAGATGGGAACTGGAAGGCTGGTGTCACCTGAGACCTTCTCTTTCTCTGCAAAGTCCCACTCCCTCTCCACATGGCCTTCTAGCTGAATAGTTTCACTTTTCAAAGAATGGCTCAGTCTTCCAAGGGACCAAGGTAGAAGCTGTCCATTTGAAGACCAGGCCTGTCACTAGCATGTGTGACTTCTTTTTTTAAAAATATTTTTGATTGTCAATGAACTTTATTTATTTATATGTGGTGCTGAGAATTGAACCCAGTGCCTCACACATGCTAGGCAAGTGCTCTACCACTGAGCCACACCCCAGCCCTGCAATACATTCTTGGTCAACACACTCACAGGCCATCCAGAATGCAGAGAGGAGAAAGAGACCACACTCAGTGGAAGAACCGTCCATGAATCTGTGGTCATCTCAGTCTGCCATCTGCCATAGCAACCATTATGGAGAAGGCTGATGTTCAGGCAGTTGAGCCAAAACTCAGTATTGTACTTTCTGTTCCTTTTGGTTAAAATAAACTTTACTTTTTTAGAAAGTAAGTTAGAAGAACAAGAGCCAGGAGTTCTGTCTGGTGTTTTCACCCACACTGACTCAGCGACCTCCTGCCTGGGCCATGGTGAGGCTCGCTGTGGTGAGGGGTTAAGTCCCACTAGACAGTGAGCACCCAAGACAGACAGGAGAGGGACCCTGCCCACGCAGGACACACACTGAATCAAGAGGAAGGTTCTGTCTTTCCTTTTTAACCATAGTTTCTTTTTATGATTTTATAGGATCATTGATTAGAATGAAGGTATTACAGTCTATTAACTAACGCTCAGTTTCAAGACAGTTAATCGAACTTGGTATGAGCTAAAGGCTGTCACTCTCCCTCTGGACCTTTGGGTTCCCCTTTGTAAAATGAATGGTTTGGGCCTAGTTAGTGTTTTCCAAACTGGGCCTTGAAGTCAGTTTATAAAGGTACAACCAACATTTTTTAAACAAAGTAGCATATACATCTCTGGCAGGGAAGGTGAGCATCTCTTGTGACTGTTTTGCTTCACTTGTGGTTGTGTGTGGTGAGGAGGAAGAGCAGAATTGTGACATAAAGTACATTTCTTGCTGTAGGTCGATAGAGAAAATTTCCAAAGCCACCAGGCTAGGTGGCCTTTTATGATTCCGGATCAAAACAATGATTCCGGGAACAGTAATGATTTCTACCATAAATTCATATAAAGCAGCATTTTGAACAGGATCGTGAAGAAATTGGCTATTCCTTATATTTGACATATTTACCAGCTCATGTATTATTCTTCAAACCCAAAAAACATTCTGTACTTTAGGTAAATTTTAGTAAAGAAAAAAAAACTTTCTTGACCTTCGCCTTCCTGCCTTTAAGGAAAAAAAAAAAAATCTGCACAATGAATATTTGCAAGACATAATTCAGGCATTTTGTATTCATTTCAAGTAATATTTTTAAATGAAATTTTACTACTTTGAAAGCTTTAGAACTATTCTTCCAATTTGGGATGTAACATGCACAATTCAATTTTTATTAAATGTAATGATGTCTAGAAATTAAACCTCAGGAGACTCTTTTAAGACACAAGTGTAAGCAATATTGTATCAATGCTAAATGAATTCAGAGATCACCATCTGCAAAATTAAAGAAGTGGTTCAGGAATACACTGCTAGATTTGGGGACTGGATGTGGCAAATGATCCCTGAGTTTCCTTGTGCACTGCTATCCATGATACAGCAGTTCTACAAATGTTGACAAGTACATCCTCTGAATCATTAAGAGTCCACATGAATCGTGGATGACCTTGTTTCTCTGATCCTTGGAATTCTGTTGGTCAGAACTGGGGCCAAGCATTTTTTCCCCTCTCTAAAATTAAAAAAAAAAAAATAGTGCAGACTCTTCCTTGTGTATTCAGTCAATAAGCAAAATATGTATTTTTACTCTTCGATTCAAGACACTGGAAGTTGAAAAATAGACATTCCCTAAACTTTTAGAAAATAGTACCATTAAGCACATAAGAGAAGCAAAATTCAAATGGAAATTTGGGGGAAAACTGCTCTTTATTGAAAAAATTTAGAAACAATGTGAGCACATATTAGACAGTTTTAAGTTTTCTGATTGTGATTCTTTTGTAATATATCATGAGGATACATTAATATTTTAAAAGAACTTTTTACATCATTCATTTATTCAAACGCATTTATTGGGTGCCTAATTTGTGCGGAGACTGGTCCATGTAGTGGTAAACAGGACCCCCGGTTCCCTGGAGTTTACAGCTTAGCTGAGGAGGAAGACCAGGAAGAAGAAAACAAAGGAACAGATCCTTGCCCAGGGTGATAAGTGCCAGGAAGGGGAAAAACAAGTCTGGGAGGACCTCAGTGGCTCAGGTCAAGGGAACCTCTGAGGAAGTGGCATTGGAGCTGAGACCTCAATGGCAGGAAGGAATCAGCCCCCTGCAAAGCTGCAGGTTGAGCTTTTCCACAGTGAACTTGGGGTAAGGACCTCTAGAGGAATATGCCTGGCATGTTCTCCAGGAGCAACCAGAAGGCACCAGAAGAGGCTGATGCACTGCCACCTCAACGTGCTGCCCTCTAGGTAAGCACGCTGCACTGAAAGAGCTGCTTATTCTGCAGAGAACGTACTCAGAATAGACTGATAATTTTTAAATCTTATTTTTAAAGTCACTTTAGGACAAAAATCAGAGTGGAGATATTTGATTGTAGAAAGGATTTTTTTTTTCTTTTTCCCTCCAGCCTAATTTCTCTAAATGCCAAATTTTCATTAGCAGTGATCTTCTCACTTTCTAAATATTTACAGAGCTTTCAAAAAAAATACTTCTTTATTCTTATGAGATATTTTTAACGAGAAAATTGCTTAACAGATGCAAAGTTTTTTAAAAAAAATATTTTTTGTCAATGAAGAATGTGCAAAGTCAGAGATAATCTTGTACAAAATGCACCTTCTTAGTGGTTTCTAACCCCACTATGGCTCCCACTTATTCTAAGGACAGGAAAGAAAGGTTGGGTACAGGTAACAGAAGAGAGGTAGAGGCACTGATCCAGCCATGCTGAGGTCTCAGCACTGTTTCCTTATCAAGACTACCGTTTTTCAAAGAAGGTTGAAAATAGCCACCGTCTTCAAAGACACTGGTCTTTTACGTAGAATATTTTAATTTTGCCTGAGAATAGAAACCACACCAATGTTTTAGAAAATGAACAACAAAAATAAAAGGGAGAGAGAAAGATGATCAGGGCTGGGGGCTGGGAATGTAGCTGGGTGGCACAGCGCACACCTAATATGCCTGAAGCCTTGAGTGCAGTCCCCACCACCACCACCACCAAAAAAAAGAAAGACAAGAATGATAATTTAAAACCACTGGGCAAATAGCCCGAGTTTCTCTGCGCATGACTCTCCCCAGTGGAACTCCTGCCTCTGCCATTATTAAATAATGGAATGCAGGGCTGCAGGAAAGGACTCCTCCAACTCCTCTCAGACTCGAGGTTTGGGACACAGTGTCCTCTCTTCCTGGAATGTTCTGACTTGGATTTTTTTCTCAGATGAGTTGGCTTTGGCCCCAGAAAGACCTTGACTCCAGTCTTAGCTCTGCTTCTTAGCTAAGAAGTCCCCGCACAGTTTGTCACTCTGGGGTCTCATTTGGAAAGCAGCATCAAAAGAAGGCTTCATGAGCCTCTAAGAAAAGGTTCAATGGGATAATCCAGGTGTACCTGTCCAGGTGTGGCTGAGTACTACCTGAGTCTCAGGTCTGCCCTGTGCATGTTCACAATGACTTCCACAGTCGATACCTGGCTTAAGAGAACCTGAGGTTGGCAGGTTAATAGAACGTTGTATAGCAGAGGCAGCTGACCTACTGCCTGTGAGTTTTGAAGGAAGCATGCCAGTTGGTTATAGAGACTGTGTTAGGTGGGAGATATCCTCAAGACCTCCCATTGAAATCTTTTTTCAGGTCTCAGTTTAAATATATTCTCTCAGAGTCTGGTCTTCTCATACCCTCTGCATAATCTTAATTCTGTCTATTCTGAGCTCCAATAGTAACAGCCAGAATTTATTGAGCACCTACTGTGTGCTAGGCAATAGGCTACCTAGGAGCTCACTTTATATTCACCACAGTGCAATTAAATTATTGTTGGTGTTTTTCCCCGGGTCACATAGCTAGTAAAGTGAGTGAGGACGAGGACACCGGAGTGTCTAGTCTGGCATTGCAGGTAAGCCCAGCACACCCTGCTAAGCCATCACCTCCTGCCCTGCCTGAGCAGGATTCTTAGCATACCTGATCCAAGCCCACTGTGTGTGTCTTCCTGGGCAGTGCAGCTCTAAGGGGTGAGGCCCAAGCCAGTACTATCGCCAATGAGTGGCCGCAGCCTGATCTGCACAGGCCGGCAATACATTTGGGAATGACTATTCCTCAGCCCTCATTTGTAGATCAGAGAGGACAAAGCCCATCAGGCAATGCTGAGATTAGAAAGTGGGTCTCCTCTTTCTCTCCATTCCAGCAAGCTAGTTCTTGGGTTGGTTCCTGCCCAATACCATATGCCTGGGACATCTCCCTCAAGTCACAGCCCCCAATCTCATCCCCAGCCAAGTCTTAAATTCAGTTTCCCTGAACCTGACTTAGGTTTTCAGTGTGATGAGAGTTTTAAAAACATAATGAAAAAAAGGGAGGAGCATGGACCAGACAGAAAGTACACTACGGAGCCCGGATCCGGGCAGGCTGTGGGCAGGCTGTGGCCAGGCCGGCGGTAAAGCCCATGCCGAGGGACCAGGTTCATAATTACCTCCTGGCTGAGCTTCCACAAAACCATACCTTTGAACTAAAAGAGAAAAACAAATAAATAAATAACCAGCTCTGCTGATTAGCAAGGTACTGCAGCTGCTGGAAAACCTCCCATATCGAACTTTCGGTCGAATCAACATCCCTGATGTTTGTTTCTTCTTCCAGCCGAGATGAAGAGAAAACTGAATTGTGCTTCTAGTGTACAATCTTACCTAATTATGCCAGCTGATCACTTAAAAGTAATGTTTGCACACAGACCAGGAAGATGCTTACAAGAACCAGCTGGTTGATAAAGGCTATAAGTGAGGATTTGATTCCTTTTCAAAGAAGTGTTAACTATTTACATCTATTTTTAAACACAGCAGCACAACATGAGTTACTGTGCAGCCCTGTAAAGTGATTCTGCGCTCACGATCCACAGGGGCAGGCGAATTGAGCAATAAAAGAATTACTCAACCTGTAAAAAGTTGTGACACCGCCATTCAGGGCTTTGGGACATCCATTTGGGGGAGGAGACAAAACTATCACCTAGTTTTAGACACAAGTGAAAGATGAGTTGAGAGTTATTGGAGGAGAGATTGTATTGTATGATTGTGTGTGACCGTGTGATTGTGCATGGTGGGGTGTGTTCATGCACAAGTGTTTTCCTATAAAGCAGAATGGTACAAACCGAACATCACTAACTTATAGACTTAGGAGACTTGAGTGAGAATATCAATACCCCACATCACACAGCACGGCCAAGCTCCTTCACAGGCATTGGGGTGAGCCCATGAGATAACATGTGTGAAAGGCAGGCACAAATGTTCTACACAACCCAGATAAGCTACGAATAATGCATGCCAAATACTCAGTGTACCATGTGGGAGGACCTCGCACAACATGTTCTTATCTCTTCCATATACTACAGTGAGTATATTATTTGCTCCTTTTTATTACACCTAAAGAATAGTAAATTCTTTGCCTCCGTCCAAGGGGCAAAGTGGAATTTGAACCTACACCAGTAGAATCTCAACTTTGTTTGAATCCCCCCAATCCATGTTCTTAACCTTGAGTCCCATATCCTGAGTCTCTCACCATTCCCCTCACTGGCAAAATTTAAGCGTCCTTCATGCATTCAGTTTCTGAAATGTCTGCCCACAGCATGGTGGTCTCTCATGCTTTTAAGGCTGAAGAGGGATTTCCTTAACTGGATGCACAGTTCCTGAGGGCCATCCGTGTCCAGGCCCGAGTCTGGGTACCAGGGATGTGTCAGTAAATGAGATAGTGGGCATCTCAGGCTGCTCAGGCCATAGGAGGGAGAGAGAAAATAAGGAAAACACGTCTCTATGGAGTCACACATGCTTAGAGCACCTACGTGGTACCTGGCATGCGGTGTTGAGTGAATCTATGTGGGAGATGCAGTGGGAGCTGAGCCACGGACCACACCTAGGAGTTCAGTTCAGGCTTCCTGGAGGAGGGGCTGCAGAGTGTCTCTGAAGGATGTGCAGCTCACCTGGCAGGTGCTGTAGGAAGGACACTGCAGGGGGAGTGACCTGTTGCACAATCTAATGGGATTTGCTAAGGACATAGAGTAAGCAGCTCCAATTACTTTTCTGAGATTCCGACCATCAATGTGGCTTACACGTTCAAAGATGTATGGAACCACTCATCAAGAGAAGAGATAAGGCACAAAGAACAAATAATAGCAAAAATGGCAACTCTGAGACAGAAGCTAGGGTTTCCCAGGTTCCTGGCCCAAAGTGTGAGGAACATTCAAAGACACTCACCTGTCCCAGGACTGTGAATCCCCAAGGCAAGTGTGGCACCTTGAACATCTATTGGCCACATGGAGTCCATGATTCAGAAGCTTTGGGTGACCACATGATACCCAAACCACCTGTGATACCTTGGCAGTGAAGGAAAGTTCTCCTTCCTAAAGGAGATAGGAATGACAGTGGATTTAATTCTGCTCACATGGTGAGAGGGAGGGCCACCGTGCATCATATTTAGGGGTGGCCACTCTGACTGGCAGCCGACATCACTACTAGCTCTCATGCTTTCCTTGGAACAATCTGGTACTTTTCAGTACCTGTACCATTAAGCACGCTGTAGAAACGAAGAATGCAAGGAATAAATTAACTGATTCCTACTTTGTTTTGACTGAGCTCAGAATTACCAGACTCCCTGCAGCCAAACCCATCAAGAGGAGGGGCCTGTGAGAGGAAATTGATTGATTGGCCTCTCTAGCAAAAAAAAAAAAAAAAAGCCGAATCTAGCCCAGCAGTTCTGGGCAAAGAACTTCACTCTCTGTGATTGTTTTCGTTACATTTATTTCAAGAGGTTTTATTAGAATGAAATGATACAGGAGATGCTATATATGGGCAAATTCTTTCCCATGATTTCTAATAAATGGCAATTTCCTTTTTGTTTTCTCTAGGAAGACTTAATATAATTAAAGTACCTCAAATGTAGTTTATTAATCACCTATGAAACTCATTTCATCTGTGTGTATATGGATGACGCCACACACACATATTCATTATGTATTATCATTATGTGCAATCATTATGTGTATGTAAATCAGTAATATCAGTAATATTGGTTTAGCCCTAATGTTTATCTGTCTAATCTACTTATGCATTATTATAGGTTAGATAGAGAAATATGTAAAAAGAAGACAGATAAATAGTTATAACAGTAAAACTAAAACAATATTCAAAGCATAATTGGCAGACTGGTTTTAAATCACACATTTATCACAAAATGAAAGTCATCAGAGCACATTCAGTCCCTGTAATTCAGTATCTATAACCTTCTAGGTTGTCTTTATTTCAACATAAGCAAAATCAAAAGGACAAAAATGAAATTCCATTTCTGAGACCTTGGCCATGTAAAACAAGGAAGCAAACATTCCATTCCCCAGGGTCCGATCTGCATTCCCTATTTCCACAAATTTGTAAACACTGGAACTTCTAAACTCCACCCCCATATGAATATTCACCAGTAAATGAAGGATTCGATTGTTATGCAAAAGACATTCTCTCTCCTGGTGCATATGAAATTCCCTTGGCCTCACTCTGGTGAGCAAGCCTCCTCCTGCCCCAGGGTTCTGTTAGACAGAGTTCTTCACCATGCATTTCCAACGCCTGCTAAACCTTAACTCTCATGTTCATGGAGAAAAGGGTAAATCCTCTTCCTAAACCCATTTATGATTTATTAGCTTATTCATTTGTGTGCAAATGCTTGAGAAAAATCTGCTTTTTTAAACAAGCTTAAACATTTTGGACAGGACCAGGACTAAAAAAAGAAAAAGGAAATAAGAAGAAAGAACCAAAAAGGTATGTTTAAATTCCAGTGGAAAGCGCCCAGTGAGGCACAGAGACCGACATTTGAACTGCAACCACCCTATGAGTAATTCGAGATTGATTAAATACTGAACTAGGCTTGATTGGTGCAGAGGTTCAATCATAATCATGATTCTGGGACAGGAACCTAGAGGGAGATTCCCCCATGAGAACCTGAAGTCAAAAAAGAGCAAACCAGTTGCACAAAGAAGACATTTAGAGAATTCTCATTTGCTATTCATCCTGGCATCCTTAAAGGCTCATAAAATGAACCTCACCCCCACCAGGAAACAAGAACAGAATCAGGAGTTGTGCTTTATGGATGGATCAATCCTTGAAGCCACTGCCCATCCCCTTCCTGAGCAGAGGGGAGCTGGACATGGGGCAGCATTACTGAGAGCTGGACATCAGCATGGGGAGGAGAGGCGATGTGTTGGACCTGGCTTCAGATGGAGGTTTTCTTCCTTCCTTCCTTTGTTTCTTTTTTAATATTTTTAGTTGTAGATGGACACAATACCTTTATTTTATTGATCTTATTTTTACGTGGTGCTGAGAAACGAACCCAGTGCCTCACACGTGCAAGGTAAGCGCTCCACCACTGAGCCACAACCCCAGCCTCAGATGGAGGTTTTCGAAGGGAGTTTGGAATTATGAAAGATGAATTAAATTAATACTAAGGTGCATCTAAAAAGATGCCACTTATTCTTTTGCTCTTAAACATCTTCAGCATTTCCCTACAATACTTGGAAGAGGGTGGAGTAGAGGGAGCAAGTCCCATACCAGGATGAGAACAGGGTAATGGATACGAAATGTCTACAGTTCCGACACTCTGCCATGGGCTCCCAAAGACTTTCAATTTAGTTCATAAGATTTACTAAGCAGATTAGTGTTGAAGAGGGCTTTTTTTGTGGAAATACATACATTTTTATCATATATGTACATATAAATAACATCTGGAATGTGAATAGATCATGAAAATTCTCTTGGCTACTTACAGTTCAATATTCACGTTTTGCCTGAACGGCAAAATCGACACTATTACCTCATTCTTCTTAGTTTAAAACTTTGCACATGTGTCTCTGTTTTGACAGTTGAAGGGGAAGAGCACCAAGCAGTGTCACAAAGATCATGGAAAAGCCCCAGAGTTGCCAGCACCTGGGTCCCAGGCCAAATGACGCATCCAGAGGGGCCAGACCTCCGGACCACTTGGTGATTTCCCAGCCTCATCTCCTGATGGACTCCAACCCCTGCATCTGGCAGAAGGTGCAGCTGGATTTCTCCTCTTCGACTGCGTTGCTGACACATTTGTACTTCCTGTCTCTTCTTGGAATCTTTCTCTTGTTCCACCCTCTACTTCCGCAAGGCAATTTCCTTTCCTTCCTGGCCCGAGTGTTCATTTCCTCCCCTTCCCCAGGATGCTCCCACCTGCTCTGCCTGACTCCACACCTCCCTTTCCCCAGAGCCCCACCTCAGTTTTTATGGATGCTCTTTATGCCTTGTTTGTATGATTTAAATGTCAAGCCATTATCTTAGGCCAAAACAAAAACAAAACAAAAAAAAACCCCTCAACTTCTAATCGAACACTCAGGGCCCACCTCCTACAGCTGGTACCCAGCAAGATTTCTACGTCCACACTTTTGCACGGAGCCAGGACACAGAGGGGTTTCTTCTCCGCCCTGCCCTTCTGTGTCTTGAGAAGTTCACTTACACTGTTCCTTTAGGTGCCATATACTTCCATCTCTTTCTGGACGCCTGCTTCCAGCCTGTAATGCATAACCTCCCCTCTGGGGTTTGTGGCTGGTGACCAGATTAGAAGCAAAATCCATGAGCATGATTTTACTAGTGGGAGATTTAAAAAAAAAAAAAAAAAATGTGAGAGCCTTTCAGCTTTTCATTGTATGGCTCCCGGAGTTTGGACAGGGCCTGGTCCATGACGCATCCTGGGAGCTGTGTAAGGACATGGGGAGGACAAGTCCAGGAATTAGGGCAGGACCACATGTACCTTTTTAAATCCCATCTGAGAATGACGGGGAAGCCCAGGAAAAGGCGCCATCTAAAGAGTCAAAGTTCATGGAAAGGGTGAAATCGGAGAGATACTTCAGTGAATTTTTGGAAGATGGAAGAGATAGCGATGTCATTATTAAAAGTGGAGAAACCTGGGATACGACAGCCTTCAGAAAAGGACACGGAAGGGGAGCGAGCCAGTGGTCTTACGGAGCCTCAGAAGGGCCCTGAGCTTGAGTGTGGCTGAGGAGGCGGGTGAGCGCGGGGCTGGACACAGACTGTGGCAGAGCCCTCCTGCCAGGTCCCCAACCCAGCCTAGAGCCCCAAGGCCCCTCACAGCAGGTACGCGAGGTCACACACCCCACAAAGGGAGTTGGAGGGTTCTTTTTTCAAAGTATAAAGATAAGGAAGAAAGAACTCTGGAAACCACTGTGTGGCTCATGCCAGGGGAAGAAAAGCAAGCTATCAGTGGGTGCTGAGCCCCAGTGGGCAAGGGTCAGCATTCGGCTTGGAAGGAACTTTGGCATTTCAAGTTTAATATAAGGATAATCAACGGTTCCCTGATTTAAGCACAGTCCCCAACGTGAACCACAGAGATCGACACGATAAATGAGGGGAAAATCAAACAAGAGACAATGCAGGAAGCAAAAGAAAACTTTGAGGGAAACACACACACACACACACACGCACACACACACACACACCCTGCTTGATTTCTTTAAGCCACTTGTCTATATGCTGCTTTGACAAAATATGTGTCAATATAAAGAAGAGTATCTTCTTGGAAGTATAATAGATGTGGGTTTAAATTACAATTTCCATGGTTAGGACTGATGGGTGGTATTATCTCTCTAACCTCGATTTCGCATCCATGAAATTACTGCAGTACTACATTTACTCATGGGGGATGTTCAGAGAATTAAAAGGAGGTGATGTAACATAAAGTACATATTCTGTGCTAAATAAATGATTTAGGGAGGTTTTTATCATCAAGAGTTCTCACTATTTTTTGGAATTGCAGACCCCTTGGAAATCTTGATAAACGCTATGTATCCCTTTACTAGAAAAACAAGTACACATATGAATAGAGACTTGATTTTATATATAATTTCAAAGAAATCTCAGACTCTTTGAAGGCCAGCCCCCACCCCCACCAGTTCAATAACTGATCCACATGAAGAAGTGTTTAAGGGCAATACTCCTTTTTCATTTCTTTTAAATCAACTAGGATGCTCAAGAACAAAAGGCAAGTCAATGAACGGGGTAAGAAGCGTGCCTAATTCTGCCTGTGCCAAATGGAGGCGATTCTCCAGGAGTAACAGCAGAAGTGCACCCGACCCAAGGAGGTCCAACGTTGACTTCTGGAGAGGGTCATTCCATTAGGTCCAGGAGAGGAGGATGGCTGATCCAGTAAACCTGCGTTGACCTCAGTCCTGATGATGCCTTTAATTTTCCATGGCGACAGGCTTTGGGGGAGAAGCTCCTGATGGTTTCCAGCAGAGACAGAGCCCAGAAGACATTGTTTTCTCCTGAGAAAGGGCAAGCACTTCTCCCAGAGATGCCTAGCAGCCTTTCCTCAGGAAGGACCTCCTGCCTGCATGGATCTGTTATTGAGCAATCAAGTATTCAGGAAGCATTCGGGTAATGAGGTTAAAGAAAGATGCAGAACTTGTAGACACACTGACCTGGATTTGAATCCTGGCTCCATTACTTCTAAGCTTGTGACCTCAGGCAGCTCATTCACTCGCTCTTGTTTTTCTATTTTGAGGGCAAAGAGCATGAGAATAGACGACTTTCCCTAGTAGGGTGGGGCCAAAGGGAGGAGGCTGGTATGACTGGAACCTCCTGAAGAAAAGTGGCAGGTAGATAAAGTCAACTAGGGCGAGACCAGTCCTACAGACCTCAGAGGGTACAGCAACGATTTAGGTTTACTTTTGAGTAATATGAGAAGCCACTGGAGGATTTTAAAGACAGGAAAGACCTGATCTGGAATCATTTTCCCAAGCCTGCTCTGGCTATAGGGTGGAAAAGACTTTGGAAGCACAAGTGGAAGTCCCAAGGGTGGTAGTTGCCCATCCTGGGGCAGCACGTGGTGGCTGGACACCAGCAGTGAGAGGAGGGTGCTGGTGAGAAGGGTCCGATGGCCATCTCCTGGATGTTCAGGATGAAAGAAACCACAGAGGACACCGAGTGGCTGAGGACCGCGCCATAAGACCAACCTGGCTCAGGCTAAACAGGCACCTGCTCTTCTGGGCTTTCCCAGTATTTGTCCCCTTGGGTTATAGCCGAACACAGGATTGCCCAGAAAAACAGTGAGATTCTACGGTCCAGTCTCCCGGGCATACATGTGCCCACGTGACCACGTGACCACGTGTGCCCGATGGAACATTAGTAAGTGTATTTTGACTGGCATCCCCTGGGGTGTGGGGCATGCTGACACAGGCATGACCTAACTGGAAGAGCAACCGGGGGTTGTGCTGAGACTTGCAGCGATCAGGTCCAAACCCTTGATCTCCTCTGAGCCTGGCGCATCCACAGGAGCCCTGGATGGCAGGTCTTCCTGGTAAAACTTCACAAAATTTTCTTGATTTGTTTAAAACAATTTATTTAAAATAATAACACTATTATTTAACAGTAACACAATTGTGTGTTCTGTTACTCACAGCTGAACCTAATCCTAGCTGTCGAAAGATAATACAGACAGTAATATTAACACATTCATTAAATGCTCACTGTGTCCTGGGTCCTGTAGAAAGCACTTCACACAAACCCTCTCCCTTCAAGTTCATGACCCCAAAATGCAGGGGCGGCTGTGTCCTGGGTCACTTGCAGGCTTCTCAACAGAGCTGGGTAACTAGAATTTGACTAACAGGACATACTAATGGGTCATGGTGAAGACATCCTGATGAAATGAGAGGGGAAGGATATCGATACTTTTATCTGGCAGCATTTCGTTTTGACTTTTGAGGTTGACATTGGAACGTGGAGGAATTCATGTTGGATTCCGTAAACCGGATTAAGACTTTACGGTGCCACCTCTCCAGAGGAGGTGTTGATGAGTTTGTGCATGCCGAGCACATTGGCACTAACTCCACTTTCACAGAGTAACTTCCAATTTTATAATGAAATAAAATTACACAGCCTGTCTTGAAACTGATTAGAATAGTGATCAGTAACCGAGTTGGAATTTTTTGAGCTGCATTTTAACAACCTACCAGCAATACTGTGGGAAAGGCTCCTCCTGGATAGTCAGATTCCGGCAAGCTCTGCAAGTGCCACCAGTACCGCTGATACTTGGGGACACAAGTGGCCCAGGAGCTAGCTGGGGTGAAAGTGGGAGCATCCTACTTTCCTCAAAAGCGAAACTGCAAGACCACGTGACCCTCTGGGAAAAATTCTGTACATTGAGGGACCCATAAAACTTTCCCATTTACTGAGCACCTACTACAGGATCCCAACATGGACTTGACATTCATGTTTTATTCATGAATAAATAATAATAATAATTAATAATAATAATAATAACAAGCCCAGAACCGAACCCTTTCTCCTTCCAACACTCAACTGTAGAACAATATTTATTTATTTATTTATTTATTTACTTATTTATTTAAAAACACACTTTTATGTCAATCCCAGGGCACAACAGTTTGAAAAGAGAAATCGAATATGCTTAGCAAATCAGATTAGAAAAGTTAAGTACGCATAACGTTCAGGTCAATGAGATATTCCAAAAAGTCATGGAGAAGCCGTATAAAGGTCTATGTCCAATTTGTCAAAAAATAACTTTAAGATGAGACCTGTTTTATGACATATCTTTAAAAATTGAAAATTATGACTTTCTCAACGTTGGTGTCATGGAGCAACACATACAAAAGTGATACTGTGGCACAAACAGACTAAAGGACACTTTTCCCTTGAGTCATTCTCATTCCTTCCTTTTGTACACACTTGCTGGGCATCTGTGGGATACCTGGTGTCCGTATTATTTGCAGTGTCTCCTTTAGTGCAGAGACAATCTGGTCAAACCCTCCCCCTGCCCCCCTCACCCACACCACTTCCTCCCCCTCTTTGCCTCATTTTGTTACTCGGTCAATTATAGTTCCATGACCCCCTGCTGCTCCCTCCAGCAGACTCCCACCCCAGGACCTTTGCACTTGCTCCTTATACATCCTGTAAGTCTCTTACTCAGATGTCCACATGCCTCACTCTTGCCATTCAGGCCTCTGCTCAAATGCCACCTTTCCAGACAGGTCTTTCCTGACTGTTTTCTCTATGATCATGATCCCTTACCTGGACAGGATTCTCATCATAGCCCTTGTTTCTTTCTGAAGTTCTAGTACAGGTTTGTGAATATTTTTGCTAATGTTCTGTCTCCGTTACAGGGGCACGGTGATTTTTGAATGATTTCCAGGGCTTGACTCAATGCCTGGCCCACACGAGGGGCTTAAAACAATTGTTGTAAACATAAATAAGCTTTGCCAGGGATCATGCACTTCAGTATTTGGCCTGCAATGTGTTCTGGGAAAAGTGAATGAATAATCTCAAACTTTCACACGCAGGATGTCGACATTCCCTGGAAAAATCAGAACTGGCAACATGGGCTGGGGCACCTACAAGACGCAGCTGAGTTACAGCAGAGCAGGGGTTTGCTTCGTATCTACACAGCTCAGTGTGTGACAGACTCCCATGAGCCCTTGATATCTTCTCCCTTACAGACCTGCACCTGGAGGGACAGGAGGGGAAGCAGGATCCTTGCAGAAGGGGAACGGATTATCCTGCCTGCTGTGCACTCCCAACATCCAACTACGGAAAGAATGGCATGTGGAATTATTAGCAGAAATGACAAACAAATATATCAGACCTGTATTTCAGATGAGGAAACTCAAATTCATGGAGGAAGGAAGTCACCCAAGATCAGAGAGTGAATATGTGGCGCAGATAAAATTAAAACTCCCTATTAACTGATCACAATTGCTTTATTCCAGGGCTATGAAGAAAATAGAAGAACTCGTTTTAGGCGTCTGTATTTAAGAACATGGACTCTGAATTTTTAAACCAAGATGATAATTGCTTTTTTTTTTTTTCAAATTGAGGTGACATGGATGTGCCATGAAATGCATAGATAATCATGTTTACAATTTGAGTTTTGAAATATGGACCCATCCATGTAACCACCATCCCTATCAAAATGTGGACACTTCCCAGAAAATTCTCTCAGGCTCCAGGCCAGTCCATTCCACGCCCACAGCAGCCTATGTTCCAGTGAGCCACCATCCATGCCTGGGCTGGCCTGCTCTTGAAGCCCCTGTGATGGAACCGTCAGTGTACACCGTGTGGACTTCTTCAGTGTAACGCCACATTTCTGAAAGTCTTCCTTCCGTATTACTGCAGTGCTCAGGGCTCGTTCCTTCCCTCTGCCGAGTGTCTCATTGTTCCTGCCATGGCTTCTGGCCATTATTTAAATTTTAAAAAAAGAACTGCACTAAATAATCTTGCACAGATCCTTCTTTGGGCAAAGGTTTTCATTCCTCCTGGGTACACACCTCAGCGTGGATCTGCTGGGTCACAGGGGTAGGCACCACTTCCTCTGTGTCAGGGACTATCAGAGGATTTCCATGGGGTGATACCACTGTGCTTGCATCCCCATGTGTGAGAGTCCGGTTGCTCTACCTCTCAGCAGTCTGGGTCGCTGTCAGCCCCTATAATTTTAGCCATTTGTAGGTGAGCTTTGTTTCAGGTTCCAAAGACACACCTATTTTTCAAGGCAGGGGTCCTCCTCCCAGCTCCACCAGACAGCCGTCCGGCTGAACACACACTATCACGCACAGCACAGGGATGGTGAAGCCTGAGCATCTGGGGTGGTGGGGCAGAGAGTCCCCATTGCTGTTTCCCACACTGTGGTGTAAATATGCCACTAAGGGTGACATTAAATGACCAACACCACATGCAGAGAGCGAGAGAGGCCACACACTGGGCGTTGGTGAGCCATTTGGTACTTCACCTTGAGCTTCAGTCAGTAAAAAGGCCACGATTGTCTGAATAAGTGTCATCCATGGTGTGACCCAAGGGTTACTGGTCACTCACAAAAAAGAAAGAGGGTGCTCTTTCTTACTACTGTTGGCCTCAGCCTCAGCATTTGAAGAACCTCACATTATGGAGATGATGAGGCTACATCTAGAGCTTCTTTCGCACTGGCTAGAGGATAATCTTGGACAAGCAGGCCCCTGGGCTTAGGAGGGCGAGGCTTTAAATCATACTCACATCTTAGTTACTCCAAGTCCCAAGTGAGTCGTTGGGTTCCCATTTTCCAATCTGGCAAGTTTACCTCCTCCATCTGGACATCGAAGCCCTTCAGAACTGGATCTTACCATTGCTACCTACCATGGGTCTCTGCGATAAGCTGGCAGCTCACCATTCAGAGGGGCCAAGCTTACCCTGTGGCCAGATCCCCTCCCTCCTTACCTTGCTCTCCAGCACTTGAGCGCCCTCCTGCCGTTTTCCCCTCCAAATCATTCACACCTTCCATTTACTGAGTTGCCCCTGGGAGCCAATGCTCAGAGTGTGATACACGTGGAATCATTTAATCCTTAGGACGGTGTCCCTATTCTAAAGATGACATCACTGAGGCTCATAAAATTCAAATGCTCCCACAGCAGAGGGAGCATTCCCAGATTCTGAACTTAGCACTTTTTTGTTTGTTTGTTTGTTTGTTTTGTTTTGGAACCAGGGATTGAACTCAGGGACACTTGGCCACTGAGCCACATCCCCAGCCCTATTTTGTATTTTATTTAGAGACAGGGTCTCACTGAGTTGCTAAGGGCCTCGCTAAGTTGCTGAGGCTGGCTTTGAACTCGCGATCCTCCTGCCTCAGCCTCCCAAGTCGCTTGGATTACAGGCGTGCGCCACCGCACCCGGCTGAACTTAGCACTTTTGATAAGCAAGTCCAGATCCTTTCCAGTTTGTTGGAAGGTCCAATTAAAATTTCTAAACTCAATAAATACTCCTGAGTCATTATTAGTCCTCATGGCTGGTTGATCTTGTGCGCATACTCAGCTGCTGCATAACCTACCTGCCCAGCACAATTCCAACCTCATCTTTGTTTCCCAAACCGTTAATAGTCCAGACCTGTGTGCACCCTGGTAATGTAGCAGTGGGGGAGACTGGTTCATGGAACAGTCCAGTTCAGTGCTGAAAGGCTGGCCAGTTGCTATCAGCATGTCCTTAGGCCATTTGCCTAACTTGAGAATATTGGAATGGTATCTACCTTGGAGAACTATCATATACCGTTAATAAAATGGCACAAGTGAACTACCAAGGGCCATGCCAGGCATACGGTATGTGTTAAAGAAATGGAATGGTACTGCTATTCTTTGAGTCAAGGTCTGTGGCTGTTACCGTAACCTCCCCAAAAAAATCACACCCCCTGAATCATGCCTTGGCTTAGTCTTCTCCCACACTGACCCTGGGCTTGGCTACATGGCTTGGTTAAATCTGTGAAAAGTTAGAAAACAGAACAGAAGCAGAGATTGGAAAGTCACTTGCACACTGGGATGACTTCCTGGGAATGCGACCTCCACACAGAAACGTCTGGGTCAGCCTGCTGGAGACATGTGACCCAACCAGCACTGTTTCAGTCAGTACTTCATGGCTGTGACTAAATGATCTGGCCAGCACACTTACAGAGGAGGAAAGGTTTATTTGAGGGCTCACGGTTTCAGAGGTCTTAGTCCCTAGAAGGCCGGCTCCATTCCTCGGGGCTCCAGGTGAGGCAGAGCATCATGGCACAAGAGTGTGGCAGAGGGAAGCAGCTCACATCAGGAAGCAGAGAGAGAGAGAGAGAGTCTCCACTCTCCAGATATAAAATATATACCCCAAAGCCACCCCCCAATTCCCACCTCCTCCAGCCACACCCTACCACTTCAGTCGATCCCATCATGGATTATTTCACTGATCGGTTTAAGACTCTCACAGCCCAATCATTTCTCCTCTGAACCTTCCTGCATTGTCTCACATGTGAGCTTTTGGGGGCCACCCCACATCCAAACCATAACAAGCACCCAGCACCAGGAAGCAGACATGTGCCTGAGACCACCTTCAACCCTCCAGCCCCAGACAAACTGCCAGATGACTGCAGTCTCATGAGTGATCCCAGGCAAGATCAGCAGGGCTACTCAGCTCAGTGCAGACAAAACTCACTAATGCACTGTTATGAACAAATGAAATGGTTGTTTCATGCCACTAAACTTGGGGTGGTGTGTTAGGCAGGAATGTGTCATTCATATTTGAACTTCCCACCACTAAGTGTGACAGCTCATTCGTGGAAGGAACCCGGTGCACAGTGCTTCATTCTGTGACGTGGAGCACTTGGGCGTGTGATCATGCCATTGCTGAGGTCTGCACCTGGCGCTGAGCGTCTTACATAGTCTGAGCACAAAGGAAACGAAAATAAAGATTTGGGCAGTCAGGAAAGCTTGACTTCGTTTGCATTTTTAAAGAAAATCAAAGCCCTGTTGTACAAGCAGCTAAGACATGGATGCATTTTCTTGAGCAATGAGCTCTCGCAACACAGTTTTTCTGACGCGGGGGATCTACAAGCCCAGGTTGTCCCTGAGAGGTGCATTCCGGCTCCCATGCCAAGGCTGACCTCCTCCCTAATTAGCAGAAATTAGAAATGGAGATCAGCAGACCACAGATGCAGAGGCTCCCCGTCCTTGGCCTGTCCCTCCCCGGGCTCCCCACCTGGAATCCCTGGGCAGGCAGCTGAGAAGGCACCTCTGCACCACAGCCACGCTGACGTTTCCATGGCTCCACATCTGGAAAGGCCACTTTTAAACTTTATTTCACAGGCGCACTTGTGGCTCCCTCTGGGCCTTTAAAGACACACATACAGGTCTGCGAAGCCTACAGCTGGGGGCTTTCAACCAGCGCTGAGGAAGTCCCCTGGGGACATGGTGCACCTCTGATGGAGTTAAAGAAGGACACCCAGAGTGACTGTCACCCACGGAGAACACACCAGGAAGCATGCCTTCGCAGCACTCCCACACTCGGCTCAGTCACATCTCTGCCCGGTAAAGTGGGCGACTCCAGTGTGAGCAAAAGGACATTAATCTGTTTTCCATTAGCGCTAATAAGTGATTCAGCATTAATGGAGAATAAAAAGCAAAAACAGTTCCGTGCATCCTGGATGAACTTAACTCTAAGTGCACAGGGGCAGAGTCAGACCCGTGACTCACCTCTTGGGGTGGGGGCTCCTCTTCCCTTTGCTTTTTAAGCCTCCCTCCTGGAGATCTGAGAATTTTATCCCTGGCTAAGTGAGAAATTCTCACAAGAAAGCAAGAACAGCTTCCCCAAGTGCGTCCTGACTGCAAATAGGCTGTACCAACAAGAGGAGAGGAAGGAGGGAAATGTGTTTTGAGTTTTTGCATTTCTTGTGTTCCAGGTGCTTGATGGACACGTGTGTGTGTGTGTGTGTGTGTGTGTGTGTATTAGGGTATTGCAGGGCTTTACACATGCTATGCAAGCACTCTACCCCTGAGCTACATCCCTAGCCCCTTGTGCTTATATTTAAGCATAGCTATGACCTATTTGGGTGGAAATCATCTTCACATTGCCTGAGGAAACTGAGGCTCAGAAGGTTGGGGAATAGGTCACAATTCGAGTCAAGGAATTTGTCCAAGTTAAGGGATTTGTCATGGTTAGCCAGGAGTGGACATGAGCAGCTAGTGAATGGTAGGACAGAGATCTGAAACCAGTCCAGTTGAGGTTCTTTATAACATGAGGACTAAAAAGAAGAAATCACTTGGCATGACCTATGTGCCAGGCTCCGTGCAGTGGGCTTCGAGGCTCTTTTTGTGTTTAAACTATGAGGAAATTATTGCCCTTGGTTTGCAGATGAGGAGACTGCTCTTTAAGAATCTGATCCCTCAGTATACACCAATCTAAGAGTGACGCACAGACACACTTCTGCATTTTGTGGCCTTTCTAAAGTGACCAATGTTTTCACAAAGTCCATTAAGTCTTTGGATTGAAGCACTTACAGAATTATCTCTTCTTATCCTTCCAACAATCCTTAGAGGAAGGAAATAGTGTAATCACTTCCCAAAGGACTAGGGAAGGATTTAAGGGAAATTAAGCAACTCACCCCAAGCCCATCAGCCAATAATGGCAAAGTCAGGTCCTGGGCCTGCTCAGCCACACTGAGAATGAACTTGACCCCTATGTCAGGGGAGGTTTAGTTGGAAATGACTTTAATGAAAATCTGTGACATCAATTTATCTATATGCACTACAATCACAACTACATAAATAAACATCTCACAATTTTGCAAAAATGATCCCAATAGTTTCTCTTTCATGTTTCCCAGTGACTAAACATTTATTGAAGAGGCCAAGACAAGAGGCAATGCAGAGAAGGTTGACAGTAGGGAAGAGGTAAAGATGAAAGGGGAAAGACCATGTGACTTCAGTAATTCATCCAGGACCCAGAGGCTACTCGGGAGTATGTGAGCCATCCAGCTGTGCAATGGTTAGGATGTGGACTCTGCGGTCCAACAGACTCAGGTTCAAAACTGGCTCAGCCCTGTGTCAGCAAGTCGTGTGAACTTGGACAGCTTGCTTAATATCTCTAAGTAACTAACTCTAACTCACAGAGACTATCAAACATCTCACAGCACTTGACACATTATGCATGCCACACAGTGTTCAGAAAACAATAGCTGGAAGTGATGAATGGCTCATCTTCTCATCTATGGGTAGGGACATCTCCTTCTTGGCTGCAGCATCTGGGGTGAGGCCCTGTTCCCAGCTCAGGGCTCCCAAGAGAAGACCCTACAAAGAAGGAATCACCACTAGTAATACAGCCTCGATTAAGAGCATCAAAGGGTATCTGCTTGGCTGCAGCAGCGATTCCCCAGATTCTGCATGCACACTCAAACCCAGGTTCCATGAGACAGACCGCATCTCATGCAAACTCATAACCTGTGAAATTGTGTTTTGATTGGGTATACCACATATGCCCGGCCTTATCTACCCAAGTCCCTAAGGAAAATTATAGAATACCATTTTTTTCTTAGCCCCTGTAGAAAAAGACTCAGTTATTACATTTTTTAAAATTCAAGGCAGGCATGACCATAGCTAGCCCTGACATTTCTGAACAGACCTGAATTTCCAGGGAACACATAGCTAACACAACAGTATACTAAGGTCCACTGTAGCCCACAGGAAATGTGAATGGATTCACGACATCCCAGAACAATCAGGATTTTCTCTTGAATATTTGAGGCAGATAAGCCAAATATTTAAATTAGATGATGACATGGTTTATTCAAATCCTCCCACCTGGTGAAACAACTTTTGAATGGCATTATACATCATGTGTGCACCTACTTAACAGGTGTTTGATAATCCTTTGGAAGATGTCACATGTGAATAAGATTCTAATTCTCACATAGTTACCTTCGATTGAGAACATTACTTTCCGTCTTGAAAGCAACTCACACGCAGAAAAAATACCAGATGTCTTTTCTATTGTGTATCCTCACCTAGATTGAACGGGGACTTCTCTTCCCCTTTACCTTTCTTTAAGACAGGATGGAGTGTGTGAAAAATGTTTTGTAAACTCCAAATTCCTCCACAAATATCAGTTGTGCTGAAAAATCAGCTTTACATTTACTTAGACTCAGACAACGACAAAAACTTCAGAGTGGGGAGGAAGTCAGGAGGTCACGGAGTCCAACCTCCCATTTTCAAGTGGGCCCCTACAAATGAAAACCAGATGACATTTTAAACAGACCACTTTCAAATTGAATGTCAACTGCCTATGATGCAGCCTAAGGCATCATGAAGTCTTAGAACAGAAAGCCCTTCCCCACTTCCTCCAAGAGCCCATCACGCTCCATGTGGAATTCATATATTCACTCGAGAAGTCTATAAAGGTGGATTGCAGGGAGCCTCTTGGGGAGCTCATCTATTTTCATGGCTTTGGTGAGCACATCTTAAGGTTATAATCCTTCCACAGGCTCTTAAGAGTCACCTTTGTAATTCTAGTCCACATATTATTTTTTACTCAGAGTCAACACATACAAAGCATAATAAAGCAACCTACGCCCAGAATCCCGATTGCTGGTTGGGAATTTAAACCTTCGCCTGAAAAATACCTCCAAACTGCAAAGTATAGTCATTTCCTGACCTTGGAGGGACTTATCGATTAAAGGAAAAAGTCAAGAAAAATCACACAATGGGTGGGATTGAGACTGTCAAAGAGGGAAAGAGGGAAAGATGAAAGAGAAGCCAAACTGGCAGAAGAAACTCATCGGCATAAACTTCATTTGGTATGGTTTTCCATCAGTTAAAAAAACAATCCATGGTCTAAAAGGTTTTATTAAATATACGTAAGCTACTTAATTTATATAGTTCAAAAAAATGTGTTTTAAATGATAATATACCCATTTATTAAGGTACCCCAAATATTTTGAATACATACAATTGAGCTTTAAATGGAAATTTAAAATTCTCAAAAATTTTTCCAAATTTCATCACATGTGCTTCTTTCCATGGAGAGGAAACCTTTGGGCAGTGGATACGACTAAGATCTCCATCCTACTGACCAGGCATGAGATCTGAGCTCTGGAGGTTACTATGTGGATTCACATCTAAAGCCAGAGCAACGTGTCCTTTGAAATAGCAATTCTGCTTAGAAATGAGGAGGTCAGATTCCAGAACTGGAATTCCTAAGCTCGCATCTAAGTTCTGCAACCATCCATGCCCGTTATCCTCACTGGTCATGTGGAGCGACTGTAAGGATTAAATGAGAGATGGGTGTTCAACTCACAGAGTGTAACTCAGAGCAAGTTTATGGAAAGAGAAACTGATCTCATTATACAGAGACAGAAAGGGAGTATTGCAAAAAGAAAAAGGAAGTCCCTCATAATCTCATTGCATAGTCATCATAATTATTATTATCATTTATTATTATTGTTATGTCGTTATTATTATTGCGGGATTTTCCCTTTGGTCGTTGCTAGCATAATTGCAATTATTCAATGTACACAAATCTGTACCCCCTCATGTTTACTTAGTACCACATAAACACGTTCTCACAAACACCCTGTTCAGTGTCAACATTCAGTAAATGTTTTATAACTTAAGCAACCATTTCCTTGGTTTTTAAACAGGGAGGTTGTTCCCAGTTTTAGTGTTAAAAAATAATTGTTGTGATAAACGTCTTTGGGAATTTAGCATTTTCCACACACGTGGATCATTTCCTTAGAAGGTATTTTCCCTGCGTCTTAAGGGCAGGAAGTGTGTCTGTCTTCTTCACCATCAGTCCTCAGAGACAGGCATAGAGTCTGACCGAGGAAACTGTTGCAAACGAGTGAGCCACTGAACGAATGAATGAACCGCTGCGATACACTCCTGCATGCTAAATAAGTGGAGTCAGTGCACACATACTTCATTAAAATGCAAATGCCAAGTGCAAAAAAAAGAAATCGGGTCTTCTCATTCTATACCTTATTGAAGGCAGAATCAAGTGACATGAAATAGTGTCACATTATTTTGTAAATTTTTATTTACCAAAAGAGCTTGCTGGGCTCAGGATATGCACAGAGGTAGAATGCTTGTTTAGCACGAGCAAGACCCTGAGTTCCATCATCTGAACTAAAATGTTTGCTCTCCTTATTAGGAGCAATGATCATTGGTGGGTCCACCAGAATCAGATATGGGAGAAGTAGAATAAAATAAAACCTCACTACCTCACTTCCTCCCATTTCCCTAGGCACCTCATTCAAATTCCTTGGCAATGACCTTCTTTCACTAAGGGGACATCTTTCCCCTAAGGCCTTACCCAAGTTCTGCACCTCCACATCTGGAAAAGCAGCTTTTAAACTTTACTTCACAAGGACTCTCGTTACTCCCTCGTGGCCCCTTTGTACAGTAAAATTATTATGAATTTGTCAATTATTTTTCTGTTAATCCTCCCCCACCCACATTCTGTTTGGGGATGGTGTAATTAGAGCATGTTGAAGCACAGAAATGCTCATTTTTTAAGAAATCAAATGGATCCTTTCTGCATTCAAGACAATATTCCCCATGCATGTTCTAAGCTCTGGGTTTTTTTTGTTGTTGTTTGTTTGTTTGTTTTGTCAATGACTTCTTCAAACACTGCTGAGAGAGCTACTTTCCAGCTCCTATTGCTGAATTTCCTCTCAACATTAGCCCATTTTTTAGAACATTGCTTTTCCCCCGACCTACACCATCTCAGGTTTTCTTCCGCCTGCATTCATTTGATTTCAGGACTGATACCATGTTAAATGGACAAAGCAAATGGACTGTGGTCTGTGGATAACAGGCACAGAGGGAAACAGCCTGTGTTTCTGCTAATGGGAGGTCAGCAGCCCACATCCATAAGCCAATGGGTAGAGCTTCCTGCCCCCTGGGGAAGGTCACAGGGGCTCTTCAGAAGTCCACAGCTAGGATGCCCTGAGGGAGTGTTTCAACCCAGCCCCAGGCTTAGAGACTGGTGGGCTCAGTGTTATCATAGGAAAGGGGGGCGTGCGGGTTGTGCATGGTCGGTGGTCCCCATTCTGTGGGCCCTGAGAGCATGTGCCACGCCAGAACGGGAGCAGACTCCCCACTCTCAAAATTGCCCACTGAGCCTCCTTATCAGACAGCAGCTTTAGCAACCGTCCTGGGTGTCCCCAAGGTCCCTCTTAGTCCTGTCACGTTAAGACTGTGTGGTCACCCGGTTTCTTTGGAGCATTGATGGTTTATAGTCTGTTGGTAACAGTTTTCTCTCAGAGGCACCAGACCCCAGGAGCCCTCTCTTCTCTTGTCTTGCCACGGCAGCTGAGAGGACGGGGCACATGCTAGGTGCTCAGTGACTACGTGTTGTCATTGCTGATAGTCATTATGACACAAACCACTTATATAACATGAGGTTGCCTATGTGGAAAGACAAAATCTCACAATTTAGTTTAAAGAACCTAACTGGCTTTATTTTTTAGAACATTTTTTTAAATAAACTTTATTGAAATATACCAAGATAGAACTCAGAAATTGAAGGTGTATACTCATTGAATTTTTACAAACTAAACACATCCTCATAATCAGTTCTCAGATCAAGAAACATTATTTTTAATTCTACAATCTGTCAACACTTTATTCCACAATATGGAATGAATGCCCCAACCAGCTAAGCAGAAGAGGTTGGTTTTGTAACCAGAGAAAGATTGAAAGGGGCAGAAATAAAAGAACCAAGAGCATATTGGTCATTTCAAAGTACTTTCCTTGTAAGAGAGGGACAGAGCAATAGAATAACAACCTATGGTGAGCGTCAGACTGCGTCAGGTTGGTTATGTTTTGTAAGGATTCAGGGCAGAGGCAACTTCATTATCATGATCATTCAAATGAGCCTGTTTGGGAAGTTTGGCTGACACATCTCAATGTTCTTGGTTCTCTGAAGGACAGATAAACAGCTTAGTTTCAGTTTGGTGACAAGAAACTTCAGTATGGGTTTTTAATTTTAGTCTGGTCTATTGGGTCCCAATGTAGGAGCTTAGTCCAAAACAATGGCCTCCTCTCATTTTGTGTTGTTGTTTTTGTTTTTTTTTTGACCAAAGATTGAACCAAGGGGCATTTTACCACTGAGCCACATCCCCAGCTATGTGTATGTATATACATATGTTTATAATATATATATTATATATATAATTTTTAATTTATACATATATTATTTTTAATTCTACAATCTGTCAACACTTTATTCCACAAAATGGAATAAGAGCATGTATATATGTATGTGTGTGTGTGTGTGTGTGTGTGTGTGTGTGCATTAGTTAGAGTTAGGGTCTCCCTAAATTGCTGAGGCTGGCTTTGACCTTGCAGTCCTCCTGCCCAGCCTTCCAAGCTGCTGGGATTACAGGCGTGCACCACTGCACCCAGCCCTCTTCGCCTTTTTATTGAACACCTATTATTCCACATCCACTGTCTTTCTTCCAGTCACACTTTTGGACAGGAAGTTAAGGGGTTAATAACAACTCCAGTAATGAAAGCAAAAGGACTTAAGAGATACCTGCTGTGGCTCAGGCCCTGTGCGAGGGGCTCACCTGTAGTCCAAGTCCTCAATTGTGAATACATTTGTAAGGACTCAGGGTGCCAGAGAAGGCCAATGGCTTGCCCAGGAAGCCGTGAGCTAAAACACAGCAGGGCGGGATCTTTGCAACCAGGTCTGCAGTACTTCTCCACACCACACCACCTGGAAGGCGTGGGCCCTTCATGACATTGTTCACATCGCTCAGCATTTGGTTTGTCAAGCAACTGCGAGTTGACAGGTGAGATGCCTCACCCGTACATGTACACCCCTCAAGATGGCTAACTAAGCTTTCATAATTCTAAGACTCCCGTAGCTCAGTAGCTGCAACGAAAAGGCAAAGTCTTGCCCTGTCTTGTCTTCCCTGCTGCTGCTGATGAGCAAGTGATCGAGTTTTCTGGCTCGACTAAGTTGCATTTTAACTTATCAGAAGTGGGTCTAAAAATTCTATCTGTATATTTTTATGGCCTAAATGGATGGAAATCAGACTTTTGAAGGATGTTTTGTTACCTTCTGTGATAGTTGGAGAGAGTATTTCTAGAGCCATAAAAACACTGAATATGTAAATCTGGGAAACATTTATATGTTAAAAATACTGAAAAGCAACCATGTGTAAGCACTGCTAAAAGCAGGTAGAGGGAGATGCCACAATCGCAGTTTGTAGCCTCCCCAGAGCTCTTTATTAATTCCATCATGTCATTTACATGAAAATGAAGCCCTCCTTTGTATTAAGATGCTAAAGCCAAATCACATGGACAATGCAAATGAGTCAGCCAAGAGTGCTCTGTCATAAAAATATATCATTTATTCCCACAGTTTCTGTGGATTTTTGATATGGAAGTCTCTTTATGACACTGACAGCCATCATGCGGATGTTTGTCAAAGTACATTTCCCAGATGTCCAAATAAAACAGCTCTGCTTTGATGAGTCTATGCTGAGCGCTGGAGGAAGGCTGGTCTCTCTTTGAATTTCTCTCTTCTTGGAGCGTGGGTTCCCGTTTGCCATCACCCAAAATTTGAATCGTTAAGGTTCTAGTTACTTGGACCCCAATTTACGAAAAGTCTCCTGTAAGTGTTTTCCTAACAAGATAAGGGCAGGGGGAACCGTGTGGAGGGTCGAGAAGGGTCTTAAAAATAACTGACAACCAGGCAAAAGCCAAAGCAGACAATTTTTATAGCAAAACAAAACAGAAAATCTAACAACTGACAAGCATAAAGAAATTGTCACCTTCCCTAGCAAGCCACAGAATACAAAGGAGAATGCTCGACCATCACGTCAGCAAATGCTGCTTTTCATATTATAATTTAGCAGAGAGCAGGGTATGGTCAGATGGTCAAACGCACCCTAATGGTTAGGGCGCGTCAGACGGTGTTGGAAACTTGGTGTAATTGGAAACTTGGTGTAATATCCACACTCCCATAGTTTGTGACCCCCATAAGGATATTACCCAAATTATGGAAAACTCCTTATATTCAAAGATGTTCACCAGAGTGGTAGTAAAATGACAACCGTTATTAAAAACAGCTGAATCTCTAGCAAGAAATTAAGTCATTTATTGACTAAAAGAAGTTCTTGGCAAGCATTGGTAAATTGAAAAAGGCTCTTTAAAATCCCTTTAAGGTAATATTTTTAAAATATGCATTATGATGCAAATGAAAATGTAAAAGATAAATGTAGAGTGCAAACACTGGCTCTTGTTAAAAGAAGTTAAAGAAAACCATCCTGAAAAATAATAAGTCATATAAAATACGTAACTGTCAAAGTCTTTGGGTGGAGAAATGTTGGGAGATATTCATTTTTAAATTTCTTAAATGAGTATCTATTTCTAGATATATTTGTATAAAATAAATATATGTATATTTTGAAATAAATATCTACCTGGTTCTATTTTATACTGTATAAGGACATATTAAGTTGAAACGAGGGACAAAATAAATTGTAAAAAGCAAAAAAGGGCTACATAAAGGGTGTTGGTAAGAAGTTATCATTAAAGACAATGTTGCTTTGAAGTCTATACAACATGGATCCACATGGAGATTACAAACTCAGTTTGGAGAAGCCCAGTGTATACACTATGATCTAATTAATGGCATTTTTACCCAAACGAATTTAAAATTTTAATGTTTCAAAACAATGCCAAAAATCTTGGGTATTCAAACACTTGGCACAACTTCCTGAGAAGACAGCAGATGTAGTCCATGTGTTCCCAGAGACGCAGGAATGTACACATGGATGGAAGTCAAACCAAGTCAGGCAGCCTAGCTACGCATGTGGAGTAACTGCTCACTCAGCTCCAGAGATGTCCAGCAAAGACGTGGGCAACCTACAGGCACAGCACCCTCCTCCACCTGGACAGGACTTCGAAGAGGCCGCAGGCCTTGTGGTGGACGGGAGAGAAATGATTTCCTCCCTCCCGGTGTGCTCTCCCACCTCCGAGTACTCTCCATCTCAGTAAAGGCACCTATGTGCACATAGCTGCCAAAGACAAGAATTTGAATTTTCTACTTCCTTCACCACCCATCTCCAGCAAATGACACCTCAAATCCATCCACTTCCCACCCTCACCACATCATCCTAGGACAGGATCATGTCTCCCAGAGACCTCAGACAGAGCCACCTGAACTGTCTACACGGCTGTCTGAAAGCCACATCAACAGATCTATAAAACCACTCAGTTTACACCACTCCCTACCAGTAAGCCTTTTGAACATCGCCCAGCGCTCCAGAATAAAGTCCCAAATTGAACATTGAAACCTCTTTCCTTGGCCTCCAGTGTATTCAGAATTCTCAAAACCCACCCCCCTACACCCTTGGCTCCTGCCTGCTAGTTCTCCCCCAGGATGTTCACGGGACAGACTTCTTGCATGCCACTCTTTGTCTAAATATCAGCTCCCCAGGTAGAAGTTCCCTGACCACCCCATCTAAAAGCCCCAAACTTCTCTCCCATCCTCCAGCTGTTTCTTCCTATCCCTTGAATCACTACTTATTTTTCTTTTTAAAATTGATTTCATCCTCAGAGAGAGGGACTTTGTTCATCTTCATTCAAATGCCTGGCACAGAGCAGTTGTTTCATCAAGAGAGATGGAATGAATGTTCTCACAACCAAATTCCACACAAGGGGAGCACAGAGACACTCTCAGGGGAGCCCTGGGACTCACTGGGAGTCTTCCTAGAGAGCAGCGCAACTTCCTTCGAATCCCCCAACTTGATTTTTTAGCTTTTTAGAAGGCATCTAACAATACAGTGACTAATGGTGTCTCACAGGGACACTTCATGATGTGACTAACTCCTGTTTATCCCCAAACAACACATTCTTTAAAATATAACTTTTGCAAAATAGCTATCAAGAACACAGGAGCACCTGCCCTTACTTCCCTCCTATCACTCTCTGACCATCCATGGAAGAAGAAGGTCCTGTCCGCTTCTGGAAGCTCCATGTCTTGAAGGCAGGTGTGAGCTCACAGCCATACACCTGGTCCCTGTTTCACCTGACTCCTTCTCCTGCACCAGCTAGTCCTAGAGTAGGCCTTTTGCTACTAGTGACTTAAAAAATCAATGATGAAAACTAGGCATGCCTTTGACAGTATTCCTCCAGAAGGGAGGCCTTTATCCTGAAACTCCAAGAAAAGCTAGCAAACTTTGCATCCTCCTATTCAGATATTTCAATGGGCAATGTGCCACCTAGGTCCTCTGTAGGTAAAGTGGGAGTCTGAGGCAAAAAGAGAAAGAGGGAGGGTATCCGAGCACCTGCACAGGATGAGGATGGAGGCATGAATCTTAGAGAAGCTGCCAGAGTGGCCACCTTCCTTCACATGGACATACGTCACCAGAGGCAGCAAGGGCTAATCAACCAATCATAAGCTCTGGAGTGCGGGCGCAGGCAGTTCCCAGCCTATCACTCACTAGCTGAGTTTCCACAGACAAGACATTTAATTTAGGTGAGGCTCAACTTCTCCTGCACCCAAAAAGTTGGGTGGTTATGGTTACATCATAGAAACATTCAGAACACGAAGTAAATTCATGTGTGGAAAAGCTCCGAAAAGCCTGGGCCCCCTCATAGGTGCTTCATTTATAAGAGTTTATTTCCCCCTGGGCAGTTTATTTCCTGGGCACAGAGAACTTGAGAAGTCAGCATTAAGACATTGCAGAAATTGAAACCGTGAAAGAAGCAACAGGAAAACCCACCACCATTCAAAATTACCAAATCCTTCATATTATAACTCCAAAACCAGATCCTGGAATGATAAGCCCTTCTAACAATGCCCTCTTGGTCCCAGTGTGGCTTAGGAGACAGAGGTCTGGACTGGGTGGGAGGGCAGTGGTAGAGCCATTCCTTGAAATAGGGGTCACAGGAAAAGAGCGAGATGAGGGCTCAGTTTGGGTCTTGGGAATTTATGGTGCCTGATCAACATCAAATCAGCATTTTCAGGAATGATTTCCTTATACAGGTCTGCAGTAAGTTCAGGCCCAGAGATGGATGCCTAAGTGTAGTGTATGTGTGTGTGTGTGTGTGTGTGTGTGTGTGTGTGTGTTGGGGAGAGTGAGACATCATCAGGGAGAACACATTAATGAAGGGAAAACTTGTTCAGATGACAATGGTAGGAAGTACTAACGGGGAGAGAAGCAGCGGGGAACAGGGGAAGAGTTACCAGCCTGCTTTTGGCATTGGGGACCCTAAGTTTTAACGCATGCCAGTTTCCATGGTGTAGATACTCCACCATAGCAAACTGCAAGTGACCAACATGGCATGAACAGGCCCACAAAGGTCATGAGAAATGAACAACTGGCCTCACAAACAGGCACAAGCCAGCACCAACGTGGCCCAGTGGGCAGGAAGGAGAAGGGAAAGGACGGAAGAAAGAGCACAAGAAAACAGAGACATCAAAGGGGAGGAGAGGACAACAGTCAGAGACCAACGGGCTGGAGGAGATATCTAGAGACATGGGCAATTGCAGCAGAAAGGTCCAAGGGTGATTCCAAACAATGTCACTGGCAATGCAGTGGAGTAAGCCTCAGACCCAGAGTTAGGCCAGGGCCAGGAGGACGGTGGAGCTGGCTGGAGAGTGAACAAACAAGAGGAAATGGAGATGGGGCGAACCATCCTCTCAGAACACTGGCTCAGGAAGGCAGGAGAGAAGCGAAGCAAAGCCGCCACTGGGAGGCAGGGTCCAGGCAGGGCCTGAGCATCATCTGAGAAGCGGGAGCCACTGGGTGGAAAGCCTGGTGGCCAGAGCTCAGTGGAGATCAACAGCCACCCAATCCACAAAGCCAAAGCGGGTCAGGTGGTAAGGACTCCAGGGAGAGCTATTACTACCTCTAGAATGAAAGAAAATAGGGGCCTGGCTTGAGTCCTGAGGTCACAGACAGAGGGGAACAATGCTGAGCCTGTCTGTTCTAGCTTTGTGATGAGCCAAGACTCATTTCCTCGGCTGGAAGATGCAGGCAGTAACAACCTCACTCACCTTGGTGGGTTTTTATGAAGATGCAATTATCTAAAACATGCAAGGACCTCGAGTTCCTGGCCTGGAGTGGACCCTAGGTACACTTAAGCTTCTTTAGTCCATGCCTTACCAACAACACTAAGGCACTTTAAACCAAAATTACCACAGGATCCAGTGCTCTATGCAGGACTGGGAGGAAGGAAATGCCACTTCTGCTGTGGAAGTCACTCAGCTTCAGGCACACAAGAGGATAAACAGGATGGATCTTCCTTCCCTCTCACACGCATCCACCACACACTGAAGTGGTGAACTTTCACACAAAGGAGCTGGGCTGGGGACTCCCACACGAAGGGAAATCCATTCATCAAGTACTGGGGGAATCATCTGGACAAAAGATGCTCCATGAACATCTAGGATCTTTACCAATTCTGTATTCCATTGGTATAGCTCTAGAAAGATAGAGTATGTGTAACCTCAGAAGACAATACCTGGGAAATGAACTGGCTCCAGCTTTTTCTAATTTGACATTAGCTATTTTTAATATTGTATGAACTCATTTCATATATGCACTCAATATAAGAATAACATTTATTTTAAATCTCTTAACCGGTTCCTTTGGGGCTGAAAACTTTACTTTCCTGTTAAATGTAAGAAAGTTAAAGTCAGTCGCTAATATGTAAATCAAACAAACTGATCCAAATATATTAAGAAAGAGTGGTTACTATACCCTGGATTTCATACAAATCTCGAATTAGATTTCTTTATATTCATTGGTCAGAATTTGGAAAATGGAAGAAGGAAAGAACACTTATAGCTTAAGGAAAGACTTATACCCAATTCTCCATAAAGGGTACAAACAAAGCCCTTTCTCTTCCAAAAAATCCCACTATTTTTTTCAAATATGTATGTGCTATAATTTTTCCTGTTACAAAAGGTAAAGATGTTTCTTCATGTGTTGTCATAGGATTAAGAATCCATGTTTCTATAATCTTTCTGCCTATTCATTTTAATTTCTAAGTCAACAAAATGAAATGGTAGCCTATGGATTGGGGAAAAAAATTGCAAACCATGTATATGATTAGTCACCATGTATATATTAGTCACCTTTTTATTGTTGTGACCAAAATACCAGACCAGAACAGTTTAGTAGAGGAAAATAATTTTTGGCTCACAGTTTCAGAGGTTCAGTCCATGATCAGCAGGTTCATTGCTCTGAGCCTGAAGTGAAGCAGAACATCATGGCGGAGGGCACAGCAAATGAAAGTTTGTCAGCTCAAGGCAGCCAGCAAGCAGAGAGAGTGAGGGAGGAGCCAGGGGGACAGCATATAATCCCCAAGGGCATGCCCCCAGTGATTCATTTTCTCTATTCATGCCCCATCTGCCTACAGTCAGTAGTCCTTTCAAATTAATCCTTAGAATGGATTAATCCACTGATGAGGTTACAACTCTCATAATCTAATCACTTTGCCTCTGAACATTCCTGTATAAACACAGGAGCTGGCGGTGGGCGGGACACCTCACATCTGAACCCCAATGGGGATTAATATCCAAATATAAAGAACAGACATGACTCAATAGTGGAAAAACAAATAAGTTAATTAAAAAGTGGGAAAGACCCAAGGGGATATTTCTCCATAGAACACATAAAAATGGTCAACAGATACATGAAAAAATACTAATATCATTAATCATTAGGAAAATGTAAATCAAACCACTCTAGGATACCACCTCACATTTGTTAAGACAACTATTATCACAACGTCAAAAGTTGCCAAACATTTGCAAGGGTGTGGAGAAAGGAAAACCCTAAAACACTGTTGGTAGAAATGTAGCATGATGTATCTGCTATGGAAACAGACATGGAGGTTTCTAAAGAAATCAAAAGTGGAACTACCATATGACCTGCACATCTCTCTTAGGGTGTACACCCAAAGGAAAAAGAAGTCATTGCACCTCGTAAAGATACTTGCACTCACATGTTCATTGCAGCACTATGCACGTCGGCCAAGGCAGGAAAACCCTCCACGTGCCTGTTGGGTGGATGGATGATAGAGAAACCATGGCACTTACACAGAACATCATTCAGCCTGAAAAGAGAACAAGATCTTGCCATTTGCCACAACCAGATGGGCCTGAGGGTCGGTTTGCTAATGGAAATAAGCCAGACACAGAGAGAGGAATACTGCATGACCTCATTTATATGTGGAATCCCCCCAAAGCTGAATATGCAGAGATAGAGGACAAAACCAACACTATCAGGGGCGCAGAGGTTGGGACAGGAGGAAATGAGACGTAGGCCAGAGGTCCCGGAGTAGCAGATCTGCATTTGAACAAATCTAGGTCCAACATGTTGACACCAAAGCGGTAAGTAATAAAATTGTACTGTATGTGGAATTCATGCTAAAAAGAGCAGATTTGAGCCATTCTTACTACAAAAATACATAAAAAGATATTTATTTGTAATGCAGAGTTGATTTGTTTTATCATAGTATTTTTAATTATATGTATCCCAAAACATCATGTTATATACACAAGATATACTTTAAAAATAAAACAAATTCATAAATAAATCCTCCTTTCCTTGTAAATAATAAAAATATTAAATCAAAAGTCACAATTGATATAACTCCTTATTGTGTGTTCTCTCTCTCCATCTAAAATAATAACTTATTATTTTGGTATGTGGTTTTTTGTTCGTTGTTTTTGTTTTGGTTTGATTTGGGGTCTTTTTGGTTTGTTTGTTTGTTTGTTTGTTTGTTTGTTTGTTTTTGGTACCAAGGGTTGAACCCGGGTGCTTAGCCACTAAGTCACATCCCCAGCCCTTTTTATTTATTTTTTAATTTTGAGGCAGGGTCTTGCTAGGTTGCTTAGGGCCTCAATAAACTGCTGAGGCTGGCTTTGAACTAGTGATCCTTTTGCTTCAGTATGTGTTTTTTATTTCCCTGTGCATTTGAATAAGCATGTATATATACATGTACACATATGCATATATATAGTATATACATATATAGTTATGTGTATTTTATGTTATATATAATAAGTATGGGTTTAGCTTTATTTATGTAACTATTTCTGTAGGAGAGGGGAATTCATACAGAATACACTCTACAGTTTTTGAAACGTGCCATTTTTCTTACAACACATATTTCTTACAATATCCTTTAAGCCTTTGCTGTTAGTCCAGGCCACACGCATTTTACTATGTAGAGATGCACATAATTATTTAGGTTTCTTTTCCCTATTGATGAAAAATTAGCTGCAGTACACGCACCAATGATCACTTCACACAATATGTACATCTTTTTTGCAAACAGATAAGAAAGAGACAAACAACCCAATGAAAAAATAGGCAAAAGATATGTCCAGTGACTTTGCAGCCAAAGACAGACAAAAATGTGCCCAACTTCAGTTTTTATCTAGGGTAGCAATTTTCAAATGGTTCCCCAAATCGTTTCATGGGATAAATGAGATCAAAACTGTGCTCATCAAATTCTACACTATTTGCCTTTTTCTCTGTGCTGACATTCACACTGCTGGCACAGAGCAAAGGTGGGACAAACTGGGAAGACTTACAACAAATCAAGGCGTCGGTATCAAACTCTACAGGAGTGACTGTGTTCTTACCACCGCACACTCGGAGTTTCAAAGAAACTGGTTGATGAAGCAGTAAAACTATAAATTGTATTGTGCCTTGAGTGCACGACTTCTTAATATTTGCTGAGACAAAGGTGTGAAAGAAGACGATCCTAGAGGAAAGGCCTCGGGAGCTTGTAAGTTCAGCTGGAGTGGCTTATTTCATGCAGGATCATTTTAGTTGAAAGAAAAACAGAGTTAAAGCTATTCAGACGTATATTTGGCAGACACTTTCTCATAACTGAACCAAGTGAGCCAATCACTTCAAGGAAAACAATAGCAGTACTTCTTGCCAACGCTAAACTTTGAGCTTTCAAGAAAAAGTTAGATTTGAGAAAAGTTACATCTGCCTCTGTGAGCTTCACAGCTTCCCAATACGTAAAGATTTTTATAATGAGATTGATGGTGATATTAATGAATGTGATTTTTTTGCTATTGCATAATGAAATGTGTCAAATTTGGAAGATGTGCAAAATTCAGCGAACCGATATTTTCCAAATAACCAATGCACAATATTACAAATTCATGAGTGGATAAAATATCCATTTAAAGTGCAAGAGAGGCTAATGGATTTCACTACTACAAAGCATGAGAGATTTATTGATATGTTTTCAGATTCGACACTGAACCCAACCTTTAAAAAAACCACCGCTTGTAGACTTCTGGTCTAGCAGCAAAGAAGAATATTTTTAATAATCTCAAGAATCTACTAGAATATTTCTTCCTTTTCCAAGCACATGTCTATGTGAGGCCATTTTTTTTTTTTTTTTGGCCAAAACAGCATATTGGCAGACTGAATGGAGAAACTGATATGCCAACCCATCTATCCTCTATAAAACAAAGATTAAAAATACACTCAAACAAGCAAAATAATCCCAAACAAAAGTTTTCAAGGTCCTCAAAACATTTTTAAGAGTGTCAGGGAGTCCCAAAACTAAAATCTTTGAAATTCATGGTCTGAGAAATGCAACTTTCATTTATTAGCATTTTTGATCCCTCAACTTGGTTAAAATTTTCAAAATTAGTATTATCAAGTGTTGGCGAGAGGACCTGGATGTGGATATTCTCCCAATCTGAATAGTGAAGGTGTGTCAATCAGCACAGTCACTCTGAAGTACAATTAGATGGTGTCTTTTCTTTCTTCCTTTCTTTTCTATTTGGTGCTGGGGATTGAACCCCAGACCTGGCACACATTAAGCATGCCCTATCACGTAGCTATACTTACAGTCCCTAGACTGTGTCAATTACAGGAATTAGCCAAATTTTTCAACAAAGACCAGATGTGAAGTACAATGGTTCTTCCGACCCACGGTTTTGCTTTCCACAGTTTCAATTATCTATGGTTAACCAAAGTCCAAAAATATTATATGCAAACTTAAAAGAGATAAACAATTCATTCTGCAAAACATACACTATTCCAAGCAGTACAGTGAAATCTCATATACTCCTATCCAGGACAGGAATCATCCCTTGTGCAGCGTATCCACACTGTATACACTATCTGCCCGTTAGGCACCTGGCAGCCATCTTAGTTACCAGATTGAGTATCACAGTATTGAAGTACCTGTGTCAAGTGACCCTAATTTTATTAATAATGACCCCAACGTATAAGAGAAGTGGTGATAACAATTTTATTACAGTACAGTTTTCATTGCCTTATTTTATTAGTCCTTATTATTATTAACCTTCACTCTGCCTAATTTACAAATTAAATATTGGGTTTGGTACCCACGAAGGTTTCAGGCACCCACTTCCCCCTGCACAGCTCAGGGGGGACTGCTGGATCATAGGTCTTGCCATCTGCAGGGTCACTTTTATAACCATTCAATTCTGCCCTGCAGCCAAACAGCAGCCACTGAGGATGTAAAAAGGCCTGGCTGCAGCTGTGTTCCGGAGAGCACTTGTTTGTATTTAATTTGTACATATTTTGTGAAAGTTGTCATGAGCAAAACAGAGTCACTTGTGTCAAACCCTAACAAATAAATAAATAAATAAATAAATAAATAAATAAATGCAGAGGTCGTGAACCTCACGCACCTATGTCTGATACGTGAACTATCAGGAGAGACTCTTCCAGAACCACAACCTTGCACAAAAACCACCACAACCTTAGACAGAAGATTCCTCTGTGAGGACATCTTTACCGGCAGCTGCCTGTCCACCCTTGGACTGGAGCCACCTGGTTATTGATCTTTGGAGTCAAGGATAATTGTTTCAAAACAAGTTATGTAATGCTCATCATTTTACCTTTAAAAATCCTTGTCTTCCTTTGCCTCCCTGAACATGCCCACAATTTACCACAATGGTGTATTCTGTACTGCAATCCTCACTCCCAATTAAACTCATCATCCTTGGAGAATCTCTCTCTGTTTGTTAATTAGGTTGACACAAGTAACTCCATTTTGATTCTGACACCTTTCACAATGGTTTAACTCAGTAATTCTGCTTTCAAGTACTTGCTCTGGAGAAATGCTCACACCTACATACTGTTTAAGATGCTCTGGGCATCACTCAGGTCAGGACATATATTAGCAGGTTTAATCCTTACAGTACTCCTTTGGGGTAAGTACTATCCAGTTTACAAATGAAATTGAGACCAGAAGGGCTAAGTTACTCACCTAAAGTCACACAGCTAATATACAATGCTTGCTCTAGCATTGTTTCATCTAGCAAAATCCTAGAAATTACTTACCTTTAGAGACATTGAACATCATACTTGAACTAGTTGGTATCTTTCTGCACATAGATTTCTCAAAACTAAGTGGTTCCCTGCCTTTATTTCTTCACCTATTCCAATGGTCCAAGTTGGTCTGAAGTCTTCCTTTCTCTCTCTCTTTAAAGCTTCTGTTGCCCCTGGAGGCCCATGGAGATCCCTGTTCTTCGCCCCCAAAAAACATTATATTCAGAATCGATGGGACATCCATGGAGTTCATGTCCCCAGAGGTCACAGGCTGTAGGGTGGATAAGGGAACATGGGAAACCAGCAGGAGTTTCCCTGCCAGGCTGCCCTCCCCTGGTAGACCAGCAGCTCCATCAGCAGGAAGCGTGAAGGGTCTGGCTCCTTTTTAATCCTCAGTCTGTCGCCATCTATCTCTACCTCCTCCACTGCTATGCCTCCCTTCCGAGCTACGTCCTCGTTGGTTTTAACTGAAGGAGTCTCCAGTCCAACACCCGCTCCCATTCTGCCGACCTACTATGCATTTCCCCTCGTATCCATGGTGAGCATTATGCTAGGTTTCATGCAGACCTGAAGCTCAGGCGCCTCCCTGGATCCCCCACTGGATAAACTCAGGAGCCTTCACCGCGGCCTGGAACCCCGAATCTCTCTGTTCTGCCCTCTTTTCCCACCCGGACCTCGCTAACTGGGCCCCAGATCCACGGGGGTCCTTGCCCTTCCCCATGAGAAATGAGACCCTCCTGCTCCTGGGCCTTGGCACTGGAGATTCCCTCCGTCCCCCTGCTCTTCCCTCAGAGGCTGGCGAGGCTCATCTCTCACTTCTGGAAGGTCTCTGCTCCAATGGCCCCTCATCAGGGAGGCCTCGCTGACGCCACCCCAGCCAGCTCCTTGCTGTGTCTTCCCTCACCCAGCTTCGCCCCTTCAGGCCACTATCATCGGAACCCTGCAGACCCGAAGGAATGTGTTTTCCCACTCGCCACCTGTCCCTCCCGTTGGCCCACCTACAACAGTGTCCAGCTGCTCCACAATAACCCTGAAGAAATGAGCCTCAGTCTCCTCACTTCCACGATGGCGATCCTACTACCCTGCCAGGGTATTATTCATGATGGTTTCCCTTTATCATTACAATAGAGCAAGCAGTGCCCGGGTGCTGCTAAACACCCGGCTGACATTTCCTCTCACAACCTGACAGCAGCCCAGTGACATGATGAGCACACTCTCCTCCTGTGCAGGTGAGGAGACTGAGGCACGGGCCTGATGGGTCCCCGCCCAGGTTCACAGTTCTGCAGAGGCCATGGAGTTCACGGTCTAGGCCAGAAGCTCCTGCAGAACGCCCAGAGCTCCTGATCAATGCCAAGCATGGTGTCTGCAGGACTGCTCCAGGGAGACCCGTGTGCACCTGTGGTCCTGATCCAGGCCAGCCCGCCCCCCAGGCAGCCGGAGGGACTGCCTCCAGGAGAAAAGGACTGAGTGCCCATAGAAAGAACCTTCCTCCAACACTACTTGGGACGGGGGTTTGCTAAGCCCGCCTTCTGATCAGATCACAGCCTGACGCTAATTGTCCTATTTTCAGCTGGCACCAAACCCGGTCCTCGACTTTATCGCCCACCGGTTATCTGTGTCGCCTGGAAGGAACTCGGGGTAAGGTACAGGAAAAAGGTGGGGGTATTGTTGGAGCTTCCTGCTGGCCCGCACTCTGGCCTATTGTTGGGCTTATGTTTTATTTTTTTAACTATCACATCACAATCGTTTCGGCAACATCCTTTTTCCATCCTGGACCTAATACAATATTTATTGAACTATACAAATTGCGTCAATACTCAATTCCTTCTGTATTGTTGCCCAGATTCTTTAGGATATCTTTTTTTAATTGGAGCTATTAAAAGATTTTGATAATTATCAGGTGATCGGCCAACCACTCAAGCTTGAAATGATGATCTTTCTCTAAAGAAAAAGAGGCATCGGATGAAAGCTTGCTCAACACTCAGGACAGTTTTTAAAACAAAATAGCATTTTTGAGAGTACCAGGTGCCCAGCACTAGGCGATATTTTATTTAATTAAAGCACATTAATATTCCTGTTTTACAGATGAGGAAATAGAGAAGAAAAGCAACACAGCTGCACTCCCCAGGAGTCAGGGACCAGCACTATGATCCCTGTAAGTCCTACTCAGACCTCTAACTACACCATGTAAGAGAGGAGTGACTTTTCCCAGAACATTCTGCCACTTCCCCTGTGGTCAGTTGGACTCTGAACATAATGCACACCCAGGGCAAAGAGCCCTCCACAGAGGCTGGTATGCTAGGGGGACTTACCCGTCACGGAGAGCCATTTAACTAGATAGTAAACCGCATTTGGGAGTCATGAGCCCCATGGCCACAGCGAAGCTGCCACGAGGCCTGCTCTCTATCTGCCCCTCCTAAGTATTTCTAACAGATCCCCAGAGCAGGGCTTCACAGCCAAGGCAGTGCTGTGAAAGATGCTCTGCATCCTCACTCAGCTCCGTTACTTCCCACCCACTGCCACCTTGGATGCTGTCACTGTGATGCGCCCAATTAAGTCACAGCCTCAGACATCGTCACAGAGAACTTGGGCTTCTATCAGGGCCCAGCTTCATTCTGCCGTATACAAGAGGCCCTCAGAGGAAGGCACCTTTTCCTGGGTCACATAGTCACTTAGTGACAGAGGAGTTACTCCAAAGGAAAAGCAATGCTTGTCAACAACCTACTATGCACGGGACACGTATCATAATGGAATTCCAAAAATAGCTACAATAAATATAATAATGATGACACAGATCAAATGCTTCAAATTTGTAGGAAACGACTCAAAATCCTTGATGCAAATTTTAAAACTTTTTAAATTCTCTCCAACATAGTGATGAGTACAATTATTATTCCCATTTGACAGAAGAGAAAACCCCCCAGTGGTCAGTCAGTCAGGATTCAAAGACCCAGCGCTACCCACCCCGAGGCTCTGCTTTGCTTCAAATACCGGGAGAGGAACCCAGGATGCAACTCTCTAACATAAAAAAAAAAATACTCCTAACTATGGATTTCTGTTGAGAAAATCACCGAAAAGAATCCTGGATTTTGGTAGCCTGGGAGGTGATTTTACCCACCAGCCCCAAGCCTCCTTCCTTTACCTGCTCTTCTGTGCTTTCCCGCACCATTAAATACTACTGAGACCTTCAAGGAGGGGCACTGCTGCCTAATTTGGAGCCTTGGCCACTGAGCAGAGCACACAAAGGAAACTAAGTGGTTCACCTGTCTGAACACATAGGCTCTCACATGGTCTTCTCTGATCATCTCTGGGTGTTCACTGAGCCACTCTGATCCAGCTGGAAGGAACTGGCACCCAGTTGTCTATAAAAATAGAATGTCAGCATGGTATACTGGTCCATTTTTAAATGCCAGTTCTCTTATTGAACAGGGTCTAAGGCTACCACTCATCTGCTGTGTGACCTCAGGCAAGTCACTGGACATTTCTGCTCCTTGGTTTGTTCATCCATAAAAGGTGAGGGGTACTGAACAAAATCAGGAGTCTCTTCTAGACAAATGCTCTCTGGTTCCTTGATAAAGTGTTCTAAGATGATCTCATTCAATGAGCATTTGTTTCATGACCAAACTATTCAATGAGACACTCTATAATGCTGAAGTAATATTGGCAGTGATCCACATTTGTGGACTAAGTCACGGTTGGTGAATTTATTGCACACCCAGCAGCCCAGGAACTTGGCACGACGGTGGTTCTTTCTGACGTGAGTCCACATCTGCCCCATGAAAAGACTGGATGCCCAGGAGCATCACTACAGCTATGAAAATACCAATTTAAAATAATTTGCTGGTGAGGCAGGCGTCAGTCTTGAGAAAGGATTCTGTAGCTTAAGCATCGCGGGTGTGGTGACTGAAAGAGCTCCCCGGCCCTGTGCTTCATTATGACGTAGAGAACGTTCCCCACTGGGCTCGGAGTCTGTGAAGAACACGCTCTGAGAAACGGCCACTGCAATGCTCTTCAACCTTTTGTCCCATGGCTGGGTTCTTCCTCCTGTCATTTTCTATCTACTCCGCAGAGGAGAAAGTCCCAGTACAGACTCACCGAGCTGATCAGAAGAGGTGAGAAAGAACCTGGAGACTGGCTATTGGTCAGGACCCGGCAGTTATGCCCTGAGTCACTGAGGTCAGGATGGCTCTACTTTGGACCCATGGACATTGGGGTGGACGATTCATGGGGGCTGCCCTGCATTGTCAATGTTTAGCAGCATTCCTGCCTTCTCCCCATGGATGCCATTAGCTCCCTTCCATAGTTATAATGACCAAAATCATCTGCAGACATTGACAAGTGCCCCCCACCCAAGACGGCAGCAGCCCTACAATGTTCCAGGACTGCAGCGGGATCCCAGCTCTTAGCTTCCCTGAGGCCCAAGGCCTGCCCAGGCTCCCCCTTCTCCTTCAGGGACTCCATTCACTCTACCAGTCTTCTTTCTAATCCCAACTATTACGCTACTGAGCCCCGGCTCCAGAACTCCAAGCCCAACCCTCCCTGGCTGCAGAACCACATGCGCAGCTTTGACTCTGCCCAGGGACACGATGCCGTTCCTCCTCCCCTGCAATGTCATTCCCATCCTCCCCAACAGAGAGGCAAAGTCATCCTCCGGGCCTGTCCACCTGCTGAACACTCCGCCTGCGCCAGGGGCAAGTCATACCACTGAACAGACTCCTCGCTTATCCTCAGTCACATCACCCAACACTTTAGACCTCAGTGTCCTCATCCGTCAGATGGGCCCAAGGAAGCCTCCCTTGCAAGACCGTCATGAGAAATAAAGGGCCTCAAGTGGCCGCTGAACAGTGAGGTCTCAGTGCAAGCTCGCCATTCTTGCCAGTCGGAGGAAATTGTTTTCCAAGAATGGGCTCGCTCTTCGGGCTAGAAGATCATCACACGTTTGTTACCCAGAAATAAAACTAAAAGCCCTTCAAGTCTCTTTCTTTTGAATCCTGGGTCGTACTCCACTTTTTTTTTCCATTTTTGGTTTTTAGCTTTCTCCCCTAAATATTTGGAGAGGAGTCCGACTTTGACACCATGTAACTATAGAAACGCCCTATCTTGTGTGAATCAAAGGGCCCTCTGGCCCCGGCCCTGAGTGAGTTCTTTACAAACAGCGCTATCTGCATCCTCACACTGCTTGCCACCGTCACTAGTTTTTAAAAGGCTTCCAGTTTCCCACGGGAATATAAGGAAATTGGAATTATTAAAGCAAACGATAAGAGAAACGGGAACAAAGCCACCTTCCCCCGCCCCCGAAGTCCAGCAAATTTGACGTCCTTTGTGCAAGGTTTATAAAGATGCCAAGCCCTCCAGAGAGTGGTCACCAGGGAAAGGAAGAGGACTCGGAAAGGGAAGAGCTCACCGGGGGCCACGGCCAGCCCAGCAGAGGCGCCATCCATCACCAGAGCTTCCTGGGCAGGCTCCCTCTTCCCAGTAACAGAGGGCACCAGCTCCGGCCGGCCAAGGACAGAAGGGAAAAACAACCCTGGCTTTGCTGCTTAAGTGAACAGACTCCTTAAAAGTAATGATGTATTGACTAATGATCCTGACATCCAGCGTGCTGAGTGCTTACATGTTTAAAGGGCAAGAGTTACAAATCAACAAGTTATTAATTTAATTCCTCTTTGAAAAGGTGCCAAAGGTAGAGAAAGCAGAATGAGAGGAACATTTATCATGTTGGCTTCGATCTCACTGCACCCTCAGCTCTCCCAGCTAGGGAATCGCAGCATCCGTGTTGACAGCGTAGGCTGGAGGCTCCCAAAGGCGCAGATTCCTGGGTCCCGGGATCGGGTACTCAGGTCCACTAGGTCTGGCTTTGGACTGGGGAATTGGCATTTTTTCTAATCAGCTCCCACACCCAGTGGTTGATGCAGGTGGGGAGCAAACCACTTTGTGTCACAGTTCAGATCTTTGTTCTCTCTCTTGGCAACTGCTTCTAGACTACCTTCTCTCTCAGCTCTGCATGGAGCTGGGGCCTTTTGATTGATTTCTGTCCTGTGGGGGTAGGAACAGTGTGCACCCTCCTAAGCCTGGCTCTGAGACCTCCCGCACTTTCCTCCCATGCTCTTTTGGTGGTTGGCAGTTGGATCCAGAGGTGCCAAGGGAAGCCCTGGGCAGGGGAGCAGAATCCCATCACTGCTCTGTCAACCCCTACTGCTCTGTCATGTGGGTCACAGAGAAGGGGAGGGGACGGAGGGAACCTTGATTTTATTAAGGAAGTGGAAGACAGTTTTTCTTCCAGTCTCTGCTTGAACCTGACAAATACACCTTACTTTTTTCTGTTCTACAATTTTATTGGATCTTCATTCTAAAGGGTGAATGCTTTAAGGACTAAACTGGGAAAGGAACACTGGAGAAAATCCAAGGGTGACTCATCACATCAAGATCCAGCCCTGCCCTCTCATAGGGAAATGAAAACTCCTTACAATGTAAGCGTTCTCCTGGACTTCCTGGCACAGCCAAGATAATACCTTAGATCTTTACCCCGGTGTCACATGCATGCAGTGTTCGACTCCTGTAAAATTTGAGGTAAGCATTGAAGATTAGGGTAGGTCAATTATGCTCAGAGAATGAAAGGCCCCTCCCAGGGCACCAGAAACACAAAGGAATGTGTCATGGAGACAAGAGCAGGAAACTGCAACCATCTCTTTAGAAATGGCCCTGTCCCAGACTTCTCACGGTTACCTTGAGACCCTCTTGGGCTCCCCTCGACCATGCTCAGGACCTACTGGCCTCAGCCCCATAGCAGAAAGTCCTGTGTTCTTCATGGAGGAAAAACAAGCATGTGTGCTGACGGGGACTTGCCAGCTTTATAGGGACTTGGGGCTGGTCTTGCAGCAGGCTCAGCTCTACAAGCCCCGCTGCAGGGTACACGCAGGGGCTCTCCCAGACCGCAAGAATGCTGCAGCCTCCAAGAGAAGGACCGTTTTCCTCTGGAAGCGTGTTCTTGCCCGTGAAGCCAACCCTCTCCATAGAGGGCGAGGCACCTCCAACCCCCCTCTTTGTCTTGAAGCCAAATGAGCCTCACACCAGAAGAGCAGTTGACAACAAGGGTCTGTCTGCACTCTGCCATGACCCTGTCAACAATCACACTGGGAATGATCCAGTCTGACTTTGGAAAGCAGAAGAGAAGGGACCTTCATCTCATGGAGCCCAGGGATGGAATCTTCCATTCATGCTTCCAGTCACCCTGACTTTGTTGCTGCCCCAGAGACACTTCAGACCCAAGCCCACCTTTGCCTTCCTGCTTTCTCGGCCTAGAATGCTCTTGCCCAGACCTTCACCTGGCCTGTGCCTGGGCTTCCTGCGGTCCCCTGCTGTGGGGCTCCCTTGAGGCCCCTCCAGTTTCCCTCCAACCCCTTGCTCCATTCTGCTTTCCTGGACAACCTTATCTCCTCGGGGAAGTGTCCCTGTTGTTCTAGCGTGACAGGATATCTACTGCCAGATAAGAGCTGGAGACCTGGGCAAGGGAAGATGATTGTGCACATTTATTTTCTAACTACCATTTTAAAACAATCAATACACAAAAAGGCCTCAATGTGGAAACTCTACATGACACAAGGTTAATAAAACAGGTGAAGTCTAGTACACAACCACGCTGGGAAGGACTGGGGAGAAACAGACAAATATCAGATTCAGGTGAGAGCATAATAAAGAATAGTTTTTTGCTTTTCAAAATTCAGTATGCTACTTTATATTACTTTGCAATTTTTAAGGACTTAATAAAATAAATACAACATATACACATCAACTGAAGCAAAGACTTATGTAACAATCTGGAAAACTACAGAAGATATCTGTACTCTTATTTGCCAGATTGAAAAAAAACAGAACCTCAAAGAGAAGTGAATTACCCAAGGCCATTTCAAGGTTAGTCAATCTTGAAGAGAAAGGAAAAAACAGAACTTGGACTTCAGGCCCAGACTTGTATTTCCCCAGTCCCAGAGTTCCAGGGTCAGTCAAAGAAAAAGGACATGCAGGCAGCTAGAGAGAGCTGGTATGTCAATGGACACAACACACACGAGGCTCCTCTCCTGTCCACAGCATCACTATTTTGTTGCATGTATCGATCAGATCCAAAAAACCTGAAGCAATGATGGGTCGCATGGCGTGTATAGTATGACAGACTATATTTTCCAAAGATGGTCACAATAACATGTATCTTATCCCACATGCTCTTCTTACTTGGAAAAGTAGATATTCCCACATCAAGAAATGAGAGACCCTTATCTCTTGTCCTAGAAGTTGGATGGAACTTTGTGGCTGTCTTGCCAAACAGAAGCTGACAGAAGTGACAGATTCTGATTCTAGATCCTAAAAAGACATATGGCTTCTGCCTGGCATACTGTGTATCAGATGCTCACCCTTGGAACCCAGCTGCCATATTGTAAAGAAGTCCCCAAAGCTGTGGAGAAGTCTTGCAGATGTTTTGGCCAATAGGCAGCCCGGCTGAGGTACTGTCAATGACCACTATCAACTGCCAATCATGGGACAAGGAAGCTTCCACCTGATTCCATGTCTCACCTTTTGAAAAACCCACAGATCACACGAAGGGGAGAGGAGGTGAGCTCTGCTGGCAAAGCCCTGCCCAATTTAGATTCATAAGCAAAATAAATATTGCTGTTCTTTTATGACAACAGAAAATGAGAACAACTAGGGAAACAACAAGATACAGAGTAGGGGATGCCCAAGGTTTGTGGTGTTTCCCATAAAGAAGGGCAACTGGATATAGTTACTTCAAGAACTGCCAGCTTGAGGTGGTAGAGAAGGCTGCTTGGGAATGGAGAAATAAGCACTAGTGATTCGCTCCCCAAGGAAGATGGACAACAGCACTAAGATTTCAAGGTGTGTATGGAGGAGGGACAAAGGGTGGTCTGTAATCAGACAGTGGCAAGGACACTTCAACACAATGTAGTCCTGGGACAGAAAATATTAAGCATTCAAGTCCAAATGGCTCCCTCCTGTACACGTAGCAGATACCAATAACCAGAGTCAGCGTTTTACCCCTACCCAACCTGACGGCTTCATCAACAATCCGCTGGTGTCTGTTGGCATCATCACCTGAACTGAAATCTATTGGCAATCTCTGATTCAATCCAGACCTCTCAAATGACTAAAGCCCAGAAAGATTGTCCTGATGAGGTCCTGCACTGGTCACATATACATTTCCCATGCCTTTCTTTAAATCACATTAGAACTATTTATCTTAATGATTTGAATGAATTTTAATTGATTATCTGATCTGGCTCTTTCTTCAAGATAGTAGGTATCATTCACTACATTTTACATTTGGGTCATTTGAGCTCCAGTCAAGATAAAAGACTTGGCCAGAATCTCCAGTTTTAATGGGTTGGGCAAGAATAGGAACAGGACGTCTATATGTAGGGTCTCCTATGATGTGAAGATATTATTCTTCAAAATCTCTGATTGCTTCAGAACTAGATTCTTGATTCCAGGGACACCATTTGCAGATGTTGGAATGCAAATTAATAGCTGCCAAGCTGGGTATGTTTTACTGATTAAAATGCACAGCAAATACTATCTGTATGGAGTCTTAATATTGGAAAGGCCAGAATAACCACCCCCGCTCAGCCCTGGAATCAGAGCTAGCTGGCAGAATCTTACAACAAAGCAAAGCCAATATTCATCTAGACAGATGGAAAAGGTTGCAGGTCATGTGAATGGATTTTCCCCTCCTCCTCTTTTATCCAGACTTCTCCTTTCAAAGAATTCAGACCAAAGTAGTTACAACCGTGCAAAACATAACACAGAAGCATTGCTTGTTCATTGTGCTACTGATGGCCCAAGACCTTCAACTCCATGTTTTTCTTTAGCCCACTTATTTAATCTTTTGGAGGCTCTGTTTCCTCTCATGAGACACTGATGGTGGTGATAATAATATGGATAATGATGTAGGTGATAATGATGTTGATGAAGATTGATGATGATGAAGCTGAAGATGATGTTACTGGTGATAATGATGTTGGTGATTTGGGTGGTAAAGATGGAGACAGTGTGGAAGATGATGTTGATCATGGTGAGGAAGGTGATGATGGCGATGGTGATGGTACTGGGGTTGATATCACCATAATCTCCACTGGTGCTCCCATTTGTCACTCATCATTCTCAGTGCCTTGGGTTTCATAACCATTGCTTTAATTCTCAACCACGCGACAAGGCAGGCATTGTTACTGCTATTATTATCTCCTTTCATCAGGTGGGGAAGTCAAGGTCTAGAGGGGTAAAATACCTTCCCCAAAGACACACAAGTAGGAAATTTTTTTAAATTAAAAATCGAGCTCAGACAGTCCAGTTCCAGAAGTGGAATTACAATACACAAATACATAAATCTTAAAAAATAGTTCATGCTATGCTGACAACTTTGAAATGGAGGTGGTTATACCAGCCAACCTCCAGAAAGGAGGGTAATCTAAGAGAAAATGAAACCATAGGTGTGCTGGTACTTCCAAAACTACCATGTCAAATGAACACCATCTAACAAGACTCACTCATCTAATCCCATTAACACCTGGGCCAGGTAGTTACTGTTATCACCTTGGAATTTAAAACGAGGAGACTGATCCATAATCAGTCAGATGATTTGGTTGAAGGATAGTTAGCCTGAAATTAGTTTGTGGTAGAGCCCAAAATGTTTACTACTATAGTGTGGGTGTTTCTAAATACTGTGATTTCATAGATTGAGGAAGTTCCTTCATCACAAGGGTGGAGGTCACAAGTTCAGTCTCTCCAGTCTGGAGCTGGTCATAACCAGTTTGTAGATGTTCACCTTCCCCAGTGAAATCTTTCATCATCCTCCACTGAGACTGTCCCCACTGTCCCAGGTTCCAGATTAGGAAGTGATCCAGAAGGGTGATGTGGAGATCCAAGAACTGTGCTCAGTGTGCTCCTTGGATCTGTTTTCTGCTTGCAGCCTTCTCTCCACCGTGCCTCTCAATCTCTGGGGACTGGTTTGTTCAGACTGACAGCTACATGGTGGACACGAGTGGGTGGCCCCATTGGGATTCTAGCCAGTCACAGCCTGGGAAATGAATGACATGTCTCCTCGCATTCCCCAAATACTTTCCTGCAAAAGGCAGGCCAAAGGCAGCGGCAGAAGCAGGTGATGTTCCGAGAGGCAGAAGACATGGAGTCACAGGATTTGGAAGACTGATCATCACCTTCCCAAGAGGAGGGAAATGTGAGAAAGCCCTGAGTCAGCCAAGCAGACAGAACCCGAGGGCAGCAGGACCCACTGCCTTTGAGACAAAGAAATATCCGAAGTCACATTCAGTCTCAGGGATTGTTAGAACCGGAAGGAAGTTTAAAAGTCACATTAGTCCAACTTCCTCATCTTACAGATAAGAAATGTGAGGACTAGGAGGGAAGTGGCTCCTTCAACGTCACAGAGATGTCCGGGGGCTCTGTGTGTCCATGGGGGTGGCTGCTCTGCAGGTGCCTGAGTCCCCCTACTTCCTTAACTGACCCCTCCTGCAGTCATGAGGATCCTTCCCATCTCGGCCTCCCTCCCTCCTCGCCTCCACCTTGCACCCCACACTGACCTCTTGCTCTCCTTTAGGGCTTCCAGCCAGGCTCTGCCTGAGGCCTCCAGGTGGGCTTCCTCTTGCTGGAGTGCGCTTTGCTCAGATACCTGTGCTGACCCTCAGCCACATTCTGGAACCATCTCCTACAGCTCTCCTGTCGTTAAACTATCAGCGGATCTGTGAGGCACTTGTTAACTTACAATTACATGAATTACACTGAAAACAAAGGTAATGAACAGCCCCAACCTCCCAATTATTTTGCTGTGTTTGACTCCTGTAGGAACTCTTGGGTTGTCTGTGTCTATTATGTCTAAATGGTGGCAAGATACACAGTGGTGTGGGTCTCTTCTCAATTCCATGCTGGGTGACTTCAGCTTGATAGCTGGAGATGGGTCATAGTTGGAGAACAGACAGTCCCCAAATCACAATGGCTTTGAGTAATGATTTTTCAACTTTATGATGGTGTTAGAGCAATATGTATTCAGTAGAAACTGTACGTGGAATTTTGAATTTGGATCTTTTCCCAGGCTACCAATATGCAGTTCATACTCTCCTACAATGCGGGGAGCAGCAGTAGCAAGACACAGCTCCAAGCCAGCCCCAGACCACAGGAGGAAGTAAGGGGTACCCTACATGTACCGCATCACCAAGGGATGATGTTTGATCATTCAGGTTTATTAAATGCATTTTCCACTTGCAGTATTTTCAGCTAATGATGGGTTTATTAGGACTTAGCTGCCTTGTAAATCAAGGTGCATCTCTATTGATAACAGAAATTGACAAAGGTTACAAGTCAGGGCTTCATTTTCTTTTTTCTAGACTTAAAGTGATGGGGGAGATGTTGATAAAGCAGATTAAGCACAGGAGTGTGCAATGTCAGGGGCCCTTACATAGGAACAGCAAAAAATTTGAGAAAATATTCTTCCAGTATTTTGAAACCGTTATCTGTCTCAGAGCAGCAATAACCCGAGTCACTGATGAAAGAATGAAGCTGATATTCACTTCTGTTGTTTCATTTCCTTCTTATACTAATGTGAAAGAAAACATCAGCCAACATTCATGTGAGAACAACTCTTACTCATCAGACTGGGTACGGTGGCACACACCTGTAATTTCAGCCACTCAGGAGGCTGAGGTAGGAGGATCACAAGTTTGAGGCCAGCCTGAGCAACTTAATGAGACCCTGTCTCAAAATAAAAAGAGCTAGGGATACAGCCTCAGGGGTAGAGTTGTGGAGCCTGTGTGAGGCCCTGGATTCAATTCCTAGTATTGAAAATATATTAGCATTTGACTCTGACTGCAGAAATTCAGCACAATCCACAAAAGCATTTGGAGAGAGTGAATTGGCTATGTAGCATTTATAACAAAAAGGACCATTTTATTTTTATTTGCAAATTGTACACTATGTATCTTCTTATCCCTAAAATTTATAATAATCCTGTGTATATACACACACGTGGGCTTCTTTCAGAAGATCAGCTGTTCTCTCTTTTAGAAAACCCCCACACCAGTGCCCCTCCTCCATCTTATGGGGGCCTCTGCAGCAAGGTCCCCTCCTGAGAGGCTTCTCAGACCCCATCACCCTTGTTTTATCAGAGCTCTCTCCTCCTGACTCCACTTTATTTTTCTCATATTATTTTTAATTTTCTATCTCTACTTTCATTTTTGATCTTTGGTTTTCTTTATAACAGAGACAAATATCCACACTTCATTCATTAGTGACTTAAGTTACTGCTGTTCTGAATCGGAGCATACTTTTCAAATACTCTCCAAGGCTGTATCATACTTGTATCTGTTTACCTGTTGGTTATGGTTCTTCCAATGCATTGCATGCTCTATATGCGTGTAAAAAAATAAAGCCCTTTCCTTCTGCCACTCTCCTTTCCTCTGCACTGACAAGGCAGGCCTGATGCAAAGCAGACACAACAATTTTTTTAAAGAAATACCTGATTGCCACCGATCTTTCAGATTCTCAGATAAATTCATGACACCTTTTGTTAAAAGTCAAAGTATGCAGAACCCAAGGCCCTTCTCAGAGTGTTATAATTTAGAACATTCGCAAACAGTCTAGCAACCAGTACGAGAAGGAAAAACAAACCAGGGGGAAGATGTGACATCTTCCCACCAGGCTGTAGCCGTTGCTTAACTTTTAATATTTTTTTGAACCAAAGATGACAAGATCTACAATGACATCTCTTCTGATTTCTGCACACAAAACAAGAAAAGCAAACAACCCACAGTATTCGGACCTAGACTGGCTGATCTCTTGCAGGACATGCTGCCTGTTTCCAAGGCCACAGCCTAGGAGCCCCACTGAAATGCCCTGTCTAGGACAGCAGCGAAACCAGGGAGGCAGTCACCGTCCAAAGGGCCAGACTGGTCAAAGGGCAGGTTGGTAGAAGGCTGTGCAGGATGACAGCATGTGGGGCTTCACACTGAGCTGGGAGAGCACAGAGCCCCTGAGATTTAGCCCAGCAAAGAGGAGATCTTGAGTCTCAGGGTAATTGGCTCCCCATATTTGGAAAGTAGAGGCCTATCCTGTGGATGAGAGAACGAGCTTATTTTGGACAAACTCAGAAGAGGACCTGTGATTGACAGTGACTAAGAGGCACGCTTGATGCTTTACATTTCTTTTAAACACTGGAGCCTTAAGACAATGGAAAGGAGGTGACACAAAATGAGCTGGACAGTCCATCATGAGGGCAGTGACCAGGCATGGTCTAGGAGTGCTGGAAAAGAGAATCCAGTCTCCAACCTGTGGTTACCCTTGATGGTAATAATGATCTCTATTCCCCTGGAAATCCTATGGCACAAAATGCTCTTTGTCTTTATTCTTTCTGTACTTCCACCTTTAAAAAATGCCTTTAAAAAATGCAAAGAAATAAATGACTCCAAATTTTAAAAACCTTCATAAAACAAAGAACATTTTAGCATATTTTAACATATTATTATATTTTATATTGTTTAGTGTATTTTTAGTAAAAAAAAATAATATTCTGTGAAAACAACCATCATGGCAATAAGTGTTTTTAACCATCCTGCTACAGTCTGAATCTGGAAAGTCCTTGGATAGTGGTGCTATCGAAGGTGAGGAATCTGTAAAATGTGGGGTGTACTCAGTGTGCCCTTCTCAAAGAGGATACTGAGGCCCTCATCTCTCCCTTTTTCTTTTTGCTTTCTGAGGACTGTAAGGTAAACAGCTTCCACCATGATGTGCTATCTCACCATGGGCCCAAAACAACCAGGCCAGGTAACCATGGGGGGAAACCTCTGAAACCAAATGAGCCAAAATGAAACTTTCTTCCTTATAAGGTGATGACCTCAGGTATTTTGCCACAGTGATAGAAAGCTAACGCCATCTTACTGAGGTACAATACGAAAATCATAAAATTCAGGTGTTGGTTTTACTATTTAGCAAATTTTAACAAGTTGTTAAATAATTACCACAGCCAGTTCGGCAAACTTCCATCATCCCAATACCGTCCCTCATGCCTGCCGCAGGAATTCCTTTTCCAGTGCACAGAACCACACGATAGGTGGAGTTTGGTGGCAGGCTTCTTTATTTAGCGTGATGTTTTTGAGGTTCTCCACTGCAGCAAGCATCAGAATCTGTTCTTACATGTGGCTTCATTGGATGGATATGCTATATTTCTTTATTCATCAGTAAACAGATATTTTGGGTTACTTATTGTTTTTGATTGTTACAAAGAATGGTAGCATCATCTTAAAAACACCTCTAACTCCTTACATAATCCAAACAGAACTATGCTAAACCAAAATCCCCTGGAAGACACGTACAATAAAATTAGACAATAAGATGAAAAGGTATTGATTATATAGATCATGGTAATACACAGATTGGAAAATATGCAAATTTTAAAATCTAGTTTTATACCATATTTAATAAAAATGGTAAGAATATATTTTAGGTGAGAAAGAGGGTCATGAGATAAGTGCAGCAAAATTCCACATATCTATGTCTGTATATGATGTCACTAGTTCTAAAGAGCATGCTTTTTTCAATATCATTCTGACATCTCAAGGCAAGTTTTACGATCAGATGATCAGATTAGGATCTGCCTTCCCTGTCAAGCCATCACTATTATTATGCATATGCAAATGGTAAAAACAGAAGCATGGGGACCTGCAGAATGGGTGTGAAGGGCTTGGAAGAAAATGGAAGACAGAGATGGATCACTTTTTAACTTCTCAGAATCAAATCATCCAGGCTAACAGTCATCAGGGAGAGTGTGCATGCAACAAGATGAGTTACTTTCCTGAAAATGGAATTGAAACTTAGGCCAGCTCTGCCTAATGCCAGGCATGCTCAGAGCCCAGGATCACCCACGCCTTTTGTTTTTTATGGGTTATTGAAAAAGTGTTCTCTCACCCGTGTTTGTCATGGTGCAGAGGTTACACTATGAAAAATCGTGGACAACTAAAAACAAGTCTGCAAAACATAGTCTGCGTAGGGTGAGTCTTAGGATACTCCACCAATTTATTTCATTTATATTCATGTTTATGTATGCATAACAGTGATACCTGATTCAAATCTGTCTAATTCAGTCTAACCAAGCTCTTTAAATGAGTCCGAAACAAGAATTTCATGTGTTAAAAAAAAAAGGACCCAGGAACCCCCAAATACAAGCCGGTAGGACAGAACCCTACAGCCACAGAGCAGCAAAAGGCAGGAGGCCATGGGACATCTGATGAACCAGAAAGCAAGGGAATCAAAACCAGCCAACACAGTAATCCCTGTCATGCCCACAAACCAGGAAGTTGAGGCAGGAGGATCACAAGTTGAAGGCCAGCCTCAGCAACTTAGTAAGACCCTCAGAAGTTTAGCAAGACTCTGTCTCAAAATAAAAAGGGTTGGGGACTTAGCATAGTGGTAATGCACTCCTGGGTTCCATCCCTAACTGCCCTGCAAAAAAAAAAAAAAAAATAGCCAACAAGTATTCCCTGAAAAATGAGGGTAGGCCAATTTGAGAATAGTAGCAATCGTGGTCAGAAAAAAAGTCAATAAATACTATACAATTAAGGAGCTGTGATTAGGATAGGGCTTCTGGGCCGGCTGACAAGAATTCTGACCTGGATGGTAGCCAGATAATTCTAATTCCTAAAGCTATACAAAATTAATTGATTGATTCAGGAATAATTTTTTTCTCATTACCATGGTTACCCGAGAAAAAACAGATCCAGTGGCCTACTGCAGACCTTCTGATTCAGAGAGTGGAGAGCGAAGCCAAGGAACACGGAAGAATATTTATAGAGGAAAAAATGCTAAAGAAGTTCATGGAGAACAAAAACAAAAAACTTATGATTAATTTTACTTAAAATTATTTTTAAAAATCAACTGCATTTCAGAATGAGTCATGTTGAGTCACTGCCATGATTTCATCCAATTTTATAAGAGAATATTTTGTCCAATAGCAGAACCTCTTTCTAGTTATCTGATAAAGGCTGATCTGGAAGAGGTAGAACAGGCCCCTCCGGGGTGACTCAGAGCCCCCTACCAGAAGCTAGGTGGATCCGCAGAGGAGCAGAAGCCAGGGGAAGGCCTTTCCAGGCATGGCAAGTCAAAGGCAGAGTAACTTTTTGGGGTGATGCTTGCCTTAAGAAAGCAGCGTACACAATAGCAATGTCATTGTCCATAGAGAGAGCTTCAGAGTCTACAAGACCCCACATCCCTGCCCTCCTTCTACTCCTACGAAACCTCCAGTGGTAGGCAAGGGATGCGCAGTAAGAAGCAAGGCCCACAGGGAGGCCAGGTATAAAGAATGGGGAGCTGAAGCTGACACCCACATCTCTGGCTCTCGTCCTGCCAGAATCCTATGTGCCCACCCACAACCAATCTACGTCCCCAAATCATCTCGCATCACCTCGTGTGAGAGGCATTGAAGGTTTGGATAAACTGACTACGCCAGACAGAAATCATCTCCATACCCCGTGTGCAGCCATTTCATAAACATTTAGTATTCTGGGCCTATTTCTTTCCCTGAAACACCCACAGAGTTGATTGATAATTTATGCAATAGTGATGTTCTACTGCATTTGAATCTAGGGGTACACACCTCTGCCCTGATGCTGCCTCTAATATTTTCTACCTCATTTTCCTTAAAGAAATCAAAACTTGGTAGATGCGAGAATTATAGCAGATAACACCTAAAGTTCAAAAGATAAAAAAAAGTTGTTAGGGTTTCCCTAACATACCCATAGTACACCTGTTCTATACAGGATTTTTTTCCCCACTAATAGATGATTAAATGTAAATCCTAATGTACATTCCATTTTACTTGCAATATGGGTTAGTTACTGTTGCTATGGAAACCTTCACTTTTGCATTTACTGATTTTAATTCTGTGACATTTGCTGACTTTAGTACAATGTAAAGTTTATAAATATAACATACAGGTTTGTGGGAGCTTTTTTTTTAAAGGATTCAATTTGCATAGCTAATTCCAATCACAAATCTCTAGGTACATTAGGGGGAAAGACATTAAACGGATCCCAACTAACAGTAATCAGAAAACAACAGGCTCTTTCCAGAAATAACTATTTCTATTGATCTCCAAATTTCCCTTCACTTACCAAATGCCCCATCCATGGTACAGACCTTTTAACCATTGATTCACTGATAATTTCTCAAAGTGAAATTTATGCGGTGCTTTATTTATTCAAAACTCTTTCAAAATCTTCTACCTCCTTTATCTGTGTTGTTAACCTGACAATAGAAACAGGCCAGATCTAGTCTGAAGAAAGAGAATGACCTCACTTTGGAGACTATTTCCAATCCACAGCAATCCTTTGACTTTTAACAGGAGCCCCTAGACACTCAGGCAACCTGCCATCCCCTCTTCCCTTCTTATTCCCAGCTCAGTTATCTTTGCACCTTTGAAATCTAGCACAGGTCCTATGTGTGGGCTAAACAGTACATGATCTCAACATGTCTTCAAAGGCTTTTTACTTTTAGAAAACAGAAACAGATCCACTATGCAGAGCATCTCAAGTCATCTAACTACTAACTGGGGAAGTAAATGTATCAGTAAGGGTTGACAGAATTGACAGGCTTCCATCATGCACACCCAAGAAATTGTTCTCTGGTTTTTTCTTTGTTCTTTGTGCAGGGTACTGAACCCAGCAGAGCTTTACAATGGAGCTACATCCCCCATTCTTTTTATTTTTTACTTTGAGACAGGGTCTCACGAAGTTGCCCAGACTGGTCTCAAACTTGCAATCCTCCTGCCTCAGCCTCTGGAATCACAAGGGTTATGGATGTGAACCACTGTGCTTGGTGAGCACTCAATAATTTTGAGGATAATCTCATGAGCACAAGTCTCTGCTGGGCACAATGGTACACACTTGTAATCCCAGTTATTTGGCTAAGGCAGGACGATCCCAAGTTAGAGGTCAGCCTGGGGATATAGCTTAGTGATTGACTACCACTGGGTTCAATCCCTGGTACCAAAAAAACCAACCAACAAAAACTCTTGTCACCATTACAGATCCACAGAGAGATCAATTCTTTTGTGAGGTTTTCTAGGGGAAGCCTGAATTTAGGCAGATGCAAAAGGAGGGACAGAAGCATTTAAGTGATACCATGAAAGTCCATCCATTCAGTACAAGGAGTAAAGTTAACCAGTGTTTGTTGAGCCTCTGCATTGCGTTTGGAACTGCTTAGCAATCTTGGAAAAGCAAAGTGTCCACAGCTGCCCCGGAAGAAGAGGAGAGGAATGAAAGAAAACCCTGACACCATCCTCAGAGCTTATAGGAAAGGGAACAGGCCAACGAAGTGGCGATGGGCTTAAGAGAATCAGGAGAGCTTTTCAATGACAAGAGGCACTTGAAAGCAGGACCACTAATAACCAAGGAGAAACAGAAATAATGAGACTCAGAAATGGGGAAGAGAATGAACGCTTAATCTTTGCTTTTAAAAAAAAAAAATAGGACGTTGAACAAACTGGAAGGTAATGAAGTTGAACAAGGTAGAGCTAATCAGAAGTAGATACGGGCAGCCAGGTGGGGACCCCGCAGCTCAGGGGAGGCAGAGGAGGCTGTCCTGGAGTCAGACAAATGGATGCCCGTGGAGGAAGTCCTGTTACAGCTATTCCAGGGGGACTCTGGGAAGCAGGTCAACTAGTGCTGATGTGGGACTCGAAGACACACCTGTTGATGAGAACGGATGAGAAAGGAAGGAACCTGAAAAGAGTTCCCACCATCTTATTTCCGCAATGCTGGAATTTAGCTGAAGCCAGTACCTACCCAACACCCTCCACAGCCAATCCTTGTCCATCAAGTTCATGGTCATCTTTCACCTGGAAAACTGTAAACTCTCTCTTCAACCTGTTTTTAAATCCTTCCAAGCTATTCTCCACTTGCCAGCATGAGACATGTTTTCAAAGTGTTATTCTAATTATGTGTATTGTCTTAAACCCCCAACCAGAGGAGCACATCTCCCACCACTCCCCTTTGCTGTCTGAATTACAGAAACCTGGTCCCTTCATACCACAGGACCTTTGCACTTGTCATTCCTCTTTTGGAATGCCATGGTGGTATCCCATTTCCCTTTTTTCTAATGAAATCTCACTGTTCTTTAGTCTCAACTAAAACTTCACTTCCTCCATGAATCCTTTCCTGACCACTACCCTTCCAGTGTAAGATCAGGATTTTTTTATGTTTTCATAGTAGCATACTTGATTCCTCTAACGAATTTATCACACTGTTATATAGTACACATTCTATCAATTATAATGATGTATTTATTACTTCAACTATTTAATTGCTGTGCATCTGTCCTACTCGATTGTTGGCTTCCTACATGAAAGGCCTATCTCTGCTTTTACTCACACTGCATGCTAAATGCCACTATATATGGACTGGACCGTATGAGGAAATGAGTGATATTTTAATGGATCTTCTCAAGGTCACATAGTGGTTCCCTAGTACTTTAAAAAGTCAAATCCCAGTTTCTCAACCAAAAGTTCTAGGATTCTAACACCAGCATCGATTCTACCTGAGAAGGCAGAATTTAGGTGGTGGAAGACGTGTTGGTTAATTTTATGAGTCGACATGACTGGGCCAGGGAAGCCAGATCTCTGGTTGGACAGCATGCCACTTCAGGGTACGTCTGAGAGGGTCTTTATTCAGAGATCAGCATAGGCATTGGTGGACTGAGTAGAGCAGATGGCCCTCCCCAATGCAGGCGGGTGCCATCCAATCTGTGGAAGGTCTGAATGGATCAAAATGACAGAGGACCACTGGGTGGCTCTGCCTGGCTGAGCTGGGTCATGGACCTGCCCTGGGTGCTCCTGAGTCTCAGGCTTGCAGACCGAGACTGGAGTCTGCTCCATGGGCTCTGGCTCTCAGGCCACCAACTGCCCCACCTTCCTGGATCTCCTGCATGCAGATGGTGGATGATGGGACTTCTCAGTCTCCATGATCACATGAGCCTATACCTTACCAAAACTCCTCTCCTGGGCATGTATCCTATTGGTTCTGGTTTTCTGGAAAATCCCAACAATACAGAGGCGTAGGGAAGAAAGAGAAGAGGATCCCCCCAGGAAACATGAAGCCAGTTTAATAATTCATGAGGCCCCATCTGCACTGCCTTCTATGGATATGGTACCGGCCATGATTTGGATGTCAAGTGTCCCCCAAAGTCCCACGTGCTAAAGGCTTGGTCCCCACGGTGGCACTCACTATTTGGGAGGTGTTGGAACCTTTAGGAAATGGGTTTGTCCGGTGATCTCAGAGAGGCCCATGGGACCCTGGCTCCTTCCTCTTCTTTGCTCCATTGCCATGAAGTGAGCTGGCCATTACTCAGTGGACTTCCCGACATTGTCCCACCAAAGACCTAAAACCATGAGTCCTTCTGACCATAGATGAAACCTCTGAAACCATGAATCAAAGTAGACCTTCCCTTTTGTTGACCTCAGACCTTCCTTCCCAGTGACAGGGAGCGGACAGGACATGTCCAGGCCTGGACCAGTGGCAGCTGGGTCTCCTTCGGGTGGGTAGCCATCCTCACATCAAGAGGTTTCCCTGTGCAGAGGTCAGCGCCCTGCTGCGCCATTCTGCCATGCCCGCTCACTCAGTGGCACCTGCCACCTTCATTTCCTCTAACCAAGATGCCCTTCTTCTCCCACAGATCCAATCCTACACTCCCCCATAGAACAGGTCCAACCTTCTCCATGACACCAGACCCAGAACCCTCTCCCATGCACTGTATTCTAATAATACAAGAAAATCAGTGCCATCCTTAACCTCTTTGTGTGTTCAATCAATATTTAGTGAACATCAATAGGTTTCAGGTCCTGTGTTAGACTCTGGGTAACTGATTACATAAAAACAAACCTTCTTATACAGTTATCGTCTACACTGCAAAAGAGCAGCTGACCCAGAGGAGGGGCTAGAATCCAGAACACTTGGCCAAGCCCTGTGGGATTTAGGGGGACCAGGAAGCCTGCTCTTTGCTCAGGTGCCTGGAGGCTCACTCAGAGGAGTCCTTTTCTAATCAGATAAATGTCTGACAGGCTGAGCTGCCTGAACCGACAGACGGGGCTTGTCTGTGTGGAACCTGTTGTTGCTTGTCTCACCCCCTCTTCAGGGCCTGCTACTCCTCTTTTAGTCTCTGTTCAGCCAGGAATATTCCAGGTTAGCTTTCCTGTGCCGTTCTGTGTTGCTGATGCAGGTGGGTCCCAAGCTCAGGATGTCCACAGTGGTGTGGCCCCCACTGCTGGCATGCTGGGCCCATGGCGGTGTGCAGCTGCTCCTCTCTGGACTTGGGCTCACAGGTTCTAGCCCCCATGTGCCTCTTGCTGCCCATGAAACCCTGGGTGAATGACTCAGCCTCTCTCCCTGCTTTCTCATCTGAAAAATGGAGAGACTGGCACTACTGACTTTAGTGGTGAGTGGCTTACTTGGGACAATGATGTAGAAGCATGTGGGACTGGCACGCAGCACATGCTCAATTAACACATAGCCATTGAGATGCAAGTTTTGAGAGTCTGCTTCTTTCCCATCCAGGCCCTGCCTTCCGTTTCAGGGATTCCTAACCATTCAAGTCTTTGGACCATCTACTTCTTCCTAAAGTTCTCTCAACGTTGTCTAGGGGAGAGGAATTTGGCATTTGGGGTTTGTTTTGTTTTGTTTTAAGATTCACTAAGTAACGTACTGGAAGTTTCATAGAATCTCTGTGGTCAATGCCTGGCCAAGGATTCAATTTTTTGCCCTACACTAAGATGATCTCTACGGCCAAGGAGAAAAAAAGGATTAATTTTACCACGAGGTGGCTTTAAGTGGGCTTGGAAGAGCTGCCTCGCCATTTTCTTCCTCCCTCCTCCAGGGTTGGACTACAAGGGACGAAGGGACCTGGTGGCAGCCGTCACATAGGGTTTTTGCTTCCTGCCTTGATCTCCCTCTTTGTGGATGGTTAAGGAGCTTAAATCCTATAACGATCAGAAATGCAGCAGCATCAAGAAGTTAACTGTGCCCTAGATTAAACACATGAATATTTGGGTCACGATTTGCTCCCTAACACAAGTGACTTCCAGAAGCATGTGCGCGGTGTGTGCGTGTGTGCGTGTGTGTGTGTGTGTGTGTGTGTGTGTTGGTGTGGGTCTCACACCACACTCTCACTGAGGTCACTTCTGCCCTCGCTGCTCCCTACAGCCTGCTCTGGAGCTCCAGGACTCCTGTCACCCCTCACCATCCCTGGATGCTTGGCCTGCTGTCTTCCCCAGGAGGCGGTGAGCATCCTGAGGGCAGGCCTCACCTGGGCTCCTCCGTCACTGAGCATGCAGTAAGAAAGACTCAGGACGCCATGAAAGAATGAATGAGTCCGTGCAGTTCCATCCTGGAGGCCACAGGGTGCCACCGTGAATGCTACTTCCTAAATGGTTTTAAAATCAAAGCTGTAATAAAACTCACAGCAGAGTTCTTTCTTCTCTGCGTTTGCCCTGCTTCCATGAAGTTTTTTAAAAAATCACAGGAAATATAGAATTAGGACTGGAAACCATTCCCCACTCATTCCCCCCCCCAATTCCCCCATTCTCTCATTATACCAAGAGGATCTGATAGCCCTCCAGGAGGTCCCCAGAGACGGGGTAACATTATATAGGGTTGAGCTCTTGGAAACACAATGGAGTGAATGAAGGCTGAGATTTCAGTTTCTAACACTAAATGTCTTGACATATTTTCCTTTCAGACAAATGCCTGGAAATATAATAAACTATATTTTAATGTTTACTTATTTCAAATACAGTATTTTTTTTTAAACAGACAAAAGCAAAGTTTTGAGTCCGGAAAAAAATAGGTTTAAATCACCACCCCAGCAAGGAGTTTTTAAAATAGTACACACAAGTGATCATTTCAAAGCAGTTCAATGCACTTAGCCAACAGGCATTAACAATCTTTGGGGAATAACCTAACACCTTAAGCTTATTTTCTAGGCTTAGTTCAGATAAATTTTAACCTTTCTAAAAAAAAAAAAAAAAAAAAAAAAAAAACAATGGAACCAGGCACCCCCTGAACTTTGTAATTTTAGTACATCCTGCATTTGCATGCGAGCTACTCTGAGATGACAGGAAAAAACAATCTCTGGGAGCGGGTTTGAGGACAATGGTGCGCAGAGCGTTTCCAGGCTGAGTGTGGTCCTCCAGCTCCGGCCGGTGGGTGTGGAAAAGCCACAGTGTGACTCAGCAGGATCCTCCCACCAGAAAAGGTGGGAGAGAAAGGGCTGGAGGAGGCTGGGCAGGGGCAGAATCACTCCTGGACCCTGACTGTATGTTTAACATGGCTGAATAGAAACGGAAAGCGAGCACCCACCTGGCTGCAGTCAGAGGCCCCAGGTTCCCATCTGCCCTCATCCAGAAGCTGGACGAGGAAGCAGGCTCAGGAAAGGGACAGACTTCTCCAAGGCCACAGGCCCACTTTGAGCAGGAAGGAGGTATGAGAAGAATTCAAGAAAAAAATACCCTGACCTTATCAAAAGGCTGGGCGCCTGCAATGGGGATGTGAAGGACCACCCAGGAAAGGGAAGAGACCCTTCCTAACACCCACCTCCAGCCTGGCAATCTGCCTGCGTGGTCCCACTTAGTACTCGGACTGTTTCTCTGATGTGGCTGTGTAGCTGCTCCCATTCTACCAACTTGGAAACTGAGTCTCAGTGGCCTGTCCTTCCCCATGCAGCCATCTCACTTGACTCACTGGGGTCCTTGGGCCACGATGGCTGCCAGCTAAGGGAGTCTTCCCAGAATGGAGGGCACATTCCTTCTGGTTTCCCACACAGGTCCTATTCTGTCAAAGCAGGAAGAAGACCCTGGGGACCCAATCTCCAAAAAGGCTGCTGAAAGGCTCAAGGAGCACAGCGTGGACCTCAACAGTGGATAAAACAGAGTGTCATTAGGCAGGCTGCATAACCTTGACTTACCGTAATTTTGCATCTTTAAAAAAGAAATACCATGAAAATCCATCCTTTGCCTCAGACACACTAGGCTAAAAATAGCTCAGCCAGCCAGTAAGTGTGTATAATTTTTCTCCTATACATCTCCCCATCCACTGATTCCTTCCTCTCGGCAGACAGACATCAGTCCACCCTCCACAGAGGAACCCGAAGGTTCTCGAGTGACAGCAGGTCAAATTGTTTCACTTCCCTGGCAAAAAGCAAACAAAAAACCAAAACAACAACAACAACAAAATCTCCAAATCCCTTCATTAGTTCCCTTTGCCTGATCGTAGAAGCTGACACTGAAGGCATTTTCATCAGCGCCAGGTGCTGGTCTAAAGATTTAAAGACCTTGTCTCAAAAAATTCCCACAGACAACCCAGGTAGTGGTGAGTACTACTGTCCTATTTTTTCAGAGAAGGAAATCAAACACTGAGAAGTGAAATAATTGTACCAGGGCCCTGTTTGCATTTCCTGTTAAGGTCCAAGGCACAGTCCCTTAGGGATAGGGGCCAACCAGCGACACCTGGCTCAGCACACCAGCACCTTCACACTCTGGCCCCACACTTGGCCTCCCATCCAGATTCATTCCCCTGCTCAGCTCCACCCTACACACACCTCCTAAGCCCCAGCCACACCCAAACCCTCACCATTCTTCAAACACACCATCCCCTTTCAAGGCTCAGGGTCTATGAATCTAGGGTTCCTTCCTCCCAGCCTGTCTAAACTGGCCAATTTCCACTCAGCTGTCAAGAACTTCCTTCTCTACATATCCTTACTGGAGTCCTCACTGAGCTCCTGCAAGACTGGAGTGCTGCCCTCTTCATCTCTAGACCAGGAATCACACATTTAGAGAATGCTGGGCATCTATCAAACCACTAGGGCATGACAATAGTTAACCCTCACCAGGGGGTAGGCACACTGCTAAGCACTGTACAAGGAAGATCTCAGGACCTGGGGCGGGGTAGGTCAGTGGTAGAGGGCTTACCTGGCAGGTGCAAGGCCCTGGGTTCCATTCCCAGTCACGCATGCACACACACACACACACACACACAAGAGAACTCTCTGGCTCACAGCAGCCAGAGACAATCTTCATCAAAACCAGAGACAGAGATTCCATCATCATGCCCCTGTTGCTCCTGAGGGCAACCCAGGCACAGAGGGATAAATTAATTTACCCAAGGCCACATAAGCGCTAGGTAAAGAAATAAAGTTGCACGACCCCAGGAGTTAAGCACTTTATGCAAATGCCGCAGTATGGAAGTTAATCCTGGTGCACAGGACTTCACAGTAACAGAAGAATGTACACGAGGCTTATTTACAGAATGCATAGTACCCATATAAAAGCAGCGATAACTCAGAAACTAATTACAAAATGGTGGCCCCTGTGAAATATGCCTCTAAGAAAAGATGGCTATTGGCCACAGAAGATATCAATTGTCATGAAGAACACCAGCATGAATGAGATGGCATCTGACCCTGAGGATCTCTTCCATCCAGTGAAGAAAATAAAATGGCCTTGTACACAACTCCTGACACAACCCACCTTTGGAAGTACCCCTTTCTCCTTGAATCAAAGAGATATCCTTCAAATGGTGTCATAAACTAACCTGCCATATCCCGACCTGCTAGTTCTAGATCAACACCAATTCTTAGCATTAATTCCAGCTCCCTCTTTCCAGTATGAATTGTGCAAAAATCTTTGATTTACAGACCCTGAGCAAGGTTGCCTGCTTCTTCACTCAGAAATACTACGAAAGAAAGAAAAACAGGGAAACAAGGGTCTTCCCTCAAACGGGCAGGGGAGTCGTTCCTGAAAGGTGGCAGAAGCTTGAGTTCGAGACTTCTGACTAGTACTAGTCACTAATGGCAGTCCTGACAGTCGCCAGGATTGACCCCTATCCTAGCACTCCTCCAGCTCACTGGGGACAGACGGATTGTTAAAAGCACTGAACTCTTACAGTACGAATTATGGTAAAGGAGGTCGAGTAATTTTATATCATCTATATGGTGCTAATTTTCAAAATATAAGCAAATGTATAAAGGATACCAGCAACTAGAATAAGACGACTTAATGGACAAGCTGAAACTCTCGTACTGTTAGTTAGCAGAGCTGGATTCAAAAGGATGCTCAACGAGTTCCTAAGCAAATAAATTTTTCTGTGCATGTATGTGTGCATTGAATTTATTTTCAAAAATGTTAATAGTAAATTTTCCTATAGTGAAATTAAAGACAATTTTTATTTCCCACCTTGCCATTGCTGTTTTCCAAACACTCCATGTTGACATCGTACTGTGTTTTTAAAGTCGAAAGAATAGACATTGTAAAGCCATGTGCAACTCTACTTAACATAGTTAAGGAAAACAATCTTGAATTCAAAAATAATAAAGATTAATGATATGTTTTTCACCATCAATAGAATATTGCTAAAGATCAATACCATTTTAAGCCAATTGGAAACTAAAAAGGGAGAAAGTGGCTAAGAATGTAAGTTTTGGTAAGGTTGAAATACAAATTAGCTGTTGGCTAGTTTTTGGTTATTACCGGGTGGTAAGCTAGTTCTGTGCCAGGAAAAACTGAGATGGCTTATGAATCAACAAGCCACATGGCCCAGGGAAGACCCACTTGAGTCTGGGTTCTGCACTTCAGAAATCAGGAGCTTAAGTTAAAGGAACTCTCTGTATATTCCAGTCCTGAAATTCCAGGATTCATCTGATTTGGGAAAAGCAGGCTCCACCAAATCAGAACCTTTCAAAGGCAGGCAATATACTCCAATTGCTTAATTTCAATTCCAAGTAAAAAATTTGAGCTAACTGCAGGTTAACCAGGATCGAAATTATAAAGCGTGCAAGAGTTGTTTTTTGTACCTACTCCCAAATGGTCAGTCTTGTTTATCTTTTTCTTGTCTACAGATTTTTAGTATCAAGATAAAATCCTCATGAGTCCTAAGAAATGACCTACATTGGGAAGCAAAATTTAACAAGCACTAACCCTCCCCATGCCCAGAAAAAAACTGTGCAAATAATCTAATGTTTATTTGAACCATGCAAGATATTTCTCTAGAGAGGTTGATAACAATTATGATTAACTCTATATAAAAAATCTCAACTGCCCTGGTCAAGGAAATGAACTTTAGGAAGGTATATATCATTTAAAAAATTCAATACAAAAAAAAAAAAAATCAAGGAGGCTCTACACTGAAATGAGTAGGGTAGATCAGCACAATGTTGCACCTGATAGGAAAGCAGACACAGGAAACATTGCTGCCCACCCACCAGATCCCTCTGGCCAGGAAGGAGCATTTGAGCTACTCAGCACAACACCTGTTCCACATGCTCAGGCTCACTTTGTTAGGGACTAGGTCACTGGGTGTCACAGTGGGTCAACTGGAGGGCTATTATCAGTCCAGGCACAGAGGTGGTGCTTCAGGCTTCGGACCAGCACTGGCCCAACTCCCCTGGAGCAGTCTGTGCTGGGCTCTGTGCTGAGAAGGCTGCCTCTTGTGGCTCATGCCTGTAATCCCAGCAAGTCAGGCGGCTGAAGCAGGAGGATTGCAAGTTTGATGCCCATCTTGGTAACTTAATGAGATCCTGTCTCAAAATAAAAAATAAAAAGCACTGGGGATGTAGGTCAGTGTAGAGTGCCCCTGAGTTCAATCCCAGTACCACCCATTATCAAAAAGGAGAGAGAGAGAGAGAGAGAGAGAGAGAGAGAGAGAGAGAGAGATCCTCTTTAGAAGAGAGAGTTAGTCATGGCCAGCAGGGGCGTGCTCTCCAGCCCTCACCTGGCACCTCCATTTAGACAGCTTTCAAAGGCCCTGGTGAAAGGGGACGCTTCAGTGTTCTGTCATCTCCACCCAGTTCTCCAATGGAACAAACCCCAGCCACAGCTTTTCCCCAACACAATGGAAGACACAGTCTCATATGCCAGTCAGCACTTAGGACTTAACCACAAGCATTCTAAGGGATAATCATAACCTGGATGTGTGGAGGTGGCGGCCACTGTGACAAAGATATCACCCCCCACAAGACAGTACATGATCATTATGTCATCTCTACATGACAACAATACCACCAAACCCACACTTCCCAAATACATCCTTGCAAGTTTTGTTCATTAAGTAGCAATATGCTAGTGCAAGCCAGGTAAAAAGTATTTTTAAAAACAATTTAAAGTTTGGCATGACTTCTACTACTTAATTATCTGAACGGACAGAGAATAAAGCCATCCTCACAGTCATCATATCATCCCATCGTTACCAGGCATTTCGCATTCCCCAGTCCTTCACAGGGCACCATTCAGGCTAAGAAAACCAACACTCAGAAAAGTTAAGAAACTTCCCTCAGATCACACAGCAAAAATAAGACACAGCCAGGATCTGGACCCAGACATCCTGAGGTTCAGCCCTGTATATCCAAGCAGGTCTCTCCTTTCACTCTGAAGGGAAAAGAAGTAAATAAACAGAAAAAAAAAATTGGTGGAAAAAATTGTACAGATCTTCTAAACAGAAGTTGCACATCTACACGAACCACTCTGACTGAGCCAAGTCCCCCTTAAACCCCCACCCCTTCCAGTTGCAAATACAAAGTGATTGTAGACCACAGCATCATATACTGATATAACTTCCCATATTTTCTGTTGTACAAATCATTTCAAATAAGCTAATTAATGGCCCTGAAAGCACTTTCTTAAAATGCAAAGTGCTCTAGGAAATGTAAGGCACTCTCACGATTCACAACATAATTCATGGCTGCAGGCCCCCAGGTAGATCCAGGGAGAGAGGAAGAGGGAAGAGATAGAAATATCATACACCACTAGGATAAGTATAAATATTTTTAATCAGAAGTCAGGAGATTCTCAACAGATTCACACCAGCCAGAGGGCAAAATTCTCAGGTCCACACTTCCTTCACAGAGGAAATTCTCCTTTCCCAGGGCTGCTTCTCCGCAGTCAGGGAATGCTGGCTGGGCTATGCGGCTCACAGATGCTTCTCTAACTAGAACTTCAGGCAATCGTTGGTAAGATGCAGGGCAAATTCCAGTGTCAGCCTGAACAGCCGCTGAACACCTTACATTCCCTTTGTTCAACAGATTTATTCTGCATGTCAGCCAGGTGCCACAGAAAATGGGGAAGACAGCTGAGAACAGAAGAGCCAAGCCCCTGCCCTCAAGGGGCTTGTAATCTATTCAGAACAAGCAAACACTTAGGACCTAAATAGGAAGCAAGAAAATATCAGCTTGCAATAATTCCTGGGAAGCCAGGGAAGAGAGCACAGGATGGAAAGCTATGGTGGATTCATTTTAATTGAAAGGCTTGAGGAAGGACTGTCTGAGAAGGGTCCAGGTACCCTAATCCCCAAAGGACATCCTGGGGGCTGAGACCCTTTTTCGTCATTGTCCTTACCTTCATCTAAATAGTTGATCACCCACCTGCAAAGAAAGCCAGAGCCATGCCAAATCTAATTCAAATCAGGTCTCTAAAGAGTTCCATGGGTCATTATGGTGGAGGTCATTAGCCCAGTCCACCACTGAGGGCAAAGGCCTTGAGATCTGAGTGGCTGGGCAAGTTAATGGATCCAAAAGAAGTCCCTTGTGACTGGAGTCTAGTGAACTGAGCCATCAGGAAGGAACAGATCAATAGGGCTGTAAAGTCAGAGTGAGGAGCTTAGAGCTTGTCCTAGGTGTGAGGGGAAGCTGGAGAGTCAAGTGATCTGATTTATGCACCAAAAATATCACCTTGGCTGCTTGTGGGGAACAGCTGGAAAGAGGGAGCAGGAAGCTCAATTTGAAGGCCATTCGGTCCAAAAAAGGGAAGACCGGGGTGGCATTGGTACCAGGACCCTGAAGGTCCTACTTCAGATGGGTCTGCCACATCTTTAATGCTAAGCCTTCTCTTTTGAATTAGAAGACTAGAACTTCAAATTACCTTGGTAGAATGTGATCCTAAGGTAAGGGCAAGTGGCAGCTGCCAGAGCCAATAGGAGTGGACAGCTGGAAGCTTTATCACTTCACCAGCATGCTCCAAGAAAAAGCTTTGCCCTGGGGAGTTAGAAGATCTAGCCTGTGGGGATCAATACCTACGATGTCCAAACAGGGTCTCAGATGGTCCTCACAGCTCTGGCCTTGGTTTCCTTAAAGAAAACATGAAATGCATGCATGGCAAGCTTTTGGGTAGATCCATCTTGCTCCATCATGAGCAGGCATTCACTCTAAGGACCTGGCAAAGGGGGTGGCAAGGGTAGGAAGGAAACTTCTCTCCTACAGAGAACTTCTGCAGAGAGACAGGATATGTTGACTGAGAAGTTCTCCTCCCTCTGCATCTTCTCTAAGATTCTTAACTGATTACATGCAAAGGAAGCCAATGCTATTCCAATTCTAACTCTGATTCAGTCTCCTAATAGTTACATTAGTTACTGTTGCCAAAGGAGCAACACCACCAAAAATGGAGTAGCCTTTGTTCATCTCCCTGCTGTTTAAAACAATCAGGGCGCCATCTTTCCCCAACATGATTAAGGAGAGTCAAACACTGGATGGAAATCCAAAAATGTTTAAGTTAGAACATAAAACTTCTAGATGACAATGCATAATATTCTACAATTCAAGGAACTCTTCAGATACAATGAACGTATTAAGCATTCTTCAATAGAGAGGGTGATTTAGGTAATTTTTATTTTTCTATAACCAGAGTGGAGTTTCCTTCCCTGATTCTATTCCCTGGAATTCCACATGGCTTCTTTTGAAATTAAGTCAAGCTTTCGAGAAACAAGTAGAATTTCTATAGGTATGGGGTCAACTTCAAGACACCTCCAAAGTCAACCTGTCCTAGGAAAAAATGAACATATCCTCATTGAAAGGTTTTACAGGTTAGCTAGAATTCTGCTAGTATTTATTTCAAGAGTTGCTACAACCCAGTAGCTGGGAGCACAGCCTCTGAAGCTGAACTGCCATCTGTTGAACATGCCATCTATTTCAACATCTCATTTAACCTCTGGGATTCCCAGTTTCCTCATCAGTAACAACAACACAGAGGTCAGAAAATGTATTCATGTATCTCTGCATTTCCAGATACTATAGTGTCATCATTCCAAGTGAGGGAATTCTTGAGTGACTGAGTTTTAAATATCAGTAGTTGCCTATGTTCAGATACAAAGTGCCAGAATTGACATTTTTTAAAAAAAAATCCAGATTCAAATAGATTTTAAAAGGAAGAAATTAAAAAGAAAGAGAATGTCACAGGCAGTCTGACAAAGGTATAGGGTCGTATCCACATCAGTTGAACAATCTTTTCAAAATGCTTTGTTTTCTGATACTTCCAAAAAAAAAGATTTTTTATTTTGATCAACTATATTTTGAGACCCAACAAGTAAATTCAAGTAAGTTTAGGAATCTGGGTCTTGACCATTTACAAAGTTGGATGCTTGTAGTTGTTTGTTTTGTTTGCTTGTTGAGGAAAGGGGTGCTCTGTGTTCCTCATGAAAAATGAGTTAATGTGAACAATTGTAATAAAAGGAGATTTATGACCCTCTTCTCCATACAATTTAAGTTAATTTCTTTCTGAACCCCAAACAAAAAGCTAAATGCTCAAAAAATGCAGAGCATTTAAATCCTACATCATAATTTACACCCAAAAGGGAGAAATTGAAATATGCATCGATTTTCAGCTGATAAGAATCTCTGTTGAATGGGAGTTGAAAGATTTTTTTTTTTTTTCTCCTTGGCCTCCTACGAATAGTTAGTTTGCAGCAATTTTTAATTAAAAACAGTTCCCATAGTAAGAAAATGGAAGAAAAAAAAAGACTTTGGGAAAATAAAATCAGTACAAGAGTCCTGTAATTTGTTTTTCGAGGCCATGTAGAGAGCCTAAAAAATAAGGCGTTTGGAAGTTCTCATTTTTAAAACTGCACTTTTGGTTTCATTTAACATTTTCAAAATAGCTTTCCTTACCACTACCAATGCCCCTCCTCCACCCCCACCAACCCCCTTCCAAAAACTTGGAAAGTTCTCTGAACACTGAAAAGCAGTCATATACCTCAGAGGACCAGAAACATTTTCCTTCCTGGATTTCTAGGAGGAGGAGGGGATCCATCCTCCCAAGTTATCAAAAGCATTTTTTCTTTTTTTCTACCTATCCAAAATACCTAATCTCATTTTAACTAGATTCCATCCGAACATCAATGATACTAAGCTATTCCATGAATAATCATGATGTTACAACATGAAACCCTGGGACCAGTGTATAAAAATGCAGCTGAAAGAAAGAGGGCCCAGAAGCCCCTTCCCCTCCCACCCCCTCCCCAGGGAGTCTGAGGGCCCTGCTGGGAAGGGGTGAGAAACTGCAGATTTAAATTTCAAGGTCTTTAAACATTTTTAATGTTCATATTAAATCCTGTAAAACTAAACACTGTAATTCTAATAAAATCCTCGTGTGAACTGCTTCCGACTGTAGTCATAGTTTTCTCTTCTGGAATGGGATGTGCAATATTGATAAAAGAAACAAATCTCAAAACAAAAGGGGCCTCGCACTCTTCTGGGTGTTTTATGGTATTTTATTAAAATTAGCACGGTGCCAACGTGAAAAAAAGCTATATTGACTTAAAAATATCTTCCTGCAAAAGAAGACATTTTGCTCATCTGAATGAGGAAACCAGACCGAAAACTTATCTACAATAACAAAGATTTTTATAACTCTACTTGATAAACTTTCTTAATTTCTATAATAACCCAACATCAGATAAATCCCTTCACTAGAAGTAATGTTCCTTACGATGTTTCTCAGATACAGCGCCAATATTTGCATCCTACAGCACAGAACTCAGGAAATAAAAAAAAATATTTATTGTTTTTACTTTTATTGAAGCTTTATACAGAGCAAATTCTGAAGTCTTCAGAGCATATTTTTTACATCCTATCTGACTGGACTCAGTGTGCAATGTAAAACTATATAATTGTGCGGCTGGATTCTTCCAAAATACATTTGGCACAGCAAGACCATTGAAATATATGAATTTTGGAAGGCATCGGGTCAACTTATGGTAGCATACACGATGGAAAATGTAACCCTTTTTCTACTGGGGAGTTCCAGTGCACAACAGTGACCAAAGCGCAAAGTTTCTCTTATTTCATTTTAAAGGAGAGGGAAGAGGGGAGCCCCCATTTCCTTACCTAAGTCCACTGGGTTCTGACATTGCCAAGAGATTTCATTTCACAGCGCAGCCAGCAGCACTCAAAATACATTTTTGGTTTTGTTGTTTGCTTTTTAAGGTGTTCATACTCCTTTAAAACTAAGCGAGGTCCTACAATATCTTACACTCTTGCTTTGCTTTGCCACAAAGATTAGATCTAGATGACCTCATGATAAAAATCAGTATGGGAGGGGGACACCTGAAGGAGAATGGGAAGCAAATGCCCCAAAGAACTTTAACTCCACAGGAGGTACCAGGCCCCCCAAAAGCGTGAGAATTTGGGTTTCTCAGGGAAGGTGCTAATTTACAGCTCACTCTCCTCTTTTATCTACTGGATTCATGGGCTGGTTAGTCAGCGAATGTTAATTGAGTACCTACTTTGCCCAGGAGCTGCTTGCTCTAAGTGTTAAGTTTTAACAAGATTGACTAGGTCCAGTACTGTTGAACTAAATACCACGAATAATCATGATGATGGTAATAATATATGCACTCTTTATTTCATACTATTTTCTCATACTAACAAAAACCAAATTAAAGGGGTATTGCAGATTATTGACAGTTGAGAAAATCAAGACCCACACTTACTAGTTAGTGACAGAAGCAAGTTAGAAATAGGCTGAACTCCCAATCCAATGCTCTTTAAACTAACACCACCCAGCATCTGAAAGATTTTGATTTGATTTAATTGGAAGAAATGCCCATGAGAGAATGATCTGGGGATCAGGAGAGAAGGAGAGGAGGTAAACATCCTGGTTCTTCTATACTAATTTCTTTCCATTAAAAAAAAGGAGTTTTCTAGGAAATTTCTACAAACTTTATTATAATTTCTTCATCACTAACTGATTTGCCATAATTTCTTTCTAGCCAAGTCCGTGTTCCAAAGGAATGGAGAGGTGAGAGTGATACCCAGGTGTGGGAGTGGTGAGGAGGTGGCATTAGGAGTTAAAAGAAATGTTATATACCATGTGAATGGGAACCAGGAGAGAGAGAGAGAGGGAGAGGGAGAGAGAGAGAGAGAGAGAGAAACACCCAAAACTTTGTATGTATGTATTGGTCAAATTCTAAACACAAACATTCAGCAATCTTTTGGACTTTTTGTGTGAACCCACTGGCAACTCCCGCTGGGCAGCACTGTCTTTTGCTGCACCCAATCCCTTTCCAGGGCTCCGAAGAGCTTTACCATAAGTAATCACAGTTGGTAAAGGAACAGTGTGACTTTTTCATGAAAAGTTCTTTTTTTCCAAGCACGCATCATGATCAAAATTTAATATTCAATGTTCACACTTAAATATCTTAGGAGGATTGAGGATTCCTTTTTTCATATGAAATGAAAACAAATTTGGGGGGTTGGGCTCGTGACACTGTTTATTGCTTGGCAATGATCAAAAGAGGTGTCAGGGCAATTATTTGGATAATTATCAAAAAAGACCTAATAAGGGGGAAAGGTGCAAGGACTGGTTCTAGAACACATGAGAAAGTGGGTCATAGTGCTTTAGTGTCACGGACAGATTTTTAGAATCTTTAAGATTAGTCAGAACCAGCTTTCTTCTCTCGGTTCTGGAACTATGGAGCAGTTGCTACTCAGAGCCAGATCTTTCAAAGTCATAATCCATAATCTAAAAGTTAGGAGTTCCTAAATTTTGCTCTTAACAACAACAACAACAAAAGTACCCTGTTTGAAAAACAAGCTACTAAGATGGGGCACTTTTAAATGTCTTGACACAAACACAAAACAAACATGAGAAAGTTTACTGCATCCTGTGTGTTTTCTTGAGGATCAGGCAGGGAGGTCTCCAGAGAAGCCTCCCAGCCCAGAGCTGGCCAGAACTAAGGAAGGGCACAGGGTGCCTGGACTGCAGAGACACCCTGTCCTCCTCCTGGCAGGATGGGAGGACACCCCTGGGCAAGGCCTTGAAAACTTTCTAAGATGTAAGTTGGACACAGACTATTTTTAAATTCTGTTGATGTTCAAGAATTGACTCACAGTGGCCTTTGGTCTTTTTTTTTCTTTCAATTAATGATATTTTTTTAAAACTTTTAAAAAAATTGGACTACAATTTTTACACACGCCTGAACTGTAAGACATTTTCTATAGCCACAATTCTGAAAGCAGCCTATGCCAACCAATCACTTACGCAGGAATTTAAGATTCCAACACATAGTTGCAAAGATCTGAATAAAAGCTACAAACTGTAACACAAATACACACGCAAAGCAACACACAAACAACACACACAAATATCATTTACTGCCAACAGCTCACCACCCTAACCAAAACAGTTTCCACTTCTATAATAGCTGCTGGCTTCTAGAGAGAACCACAGCAGCAGCAATTATATTTAACATCTCTGATGCATTAACATATAAAGAAAATAGCAGCGATAAAGGCAACCCAGCTTTTAGAAAAACACAAGTCCTTGTCCAGCAGTAGCCAATCAGAAAGCAGGTCACATCTTGTTGGTGGTATTAAATACATTAAATGTCATGAATTCTCTATGGCTCCATTGACAATTTAGGCAAGTGTGTTTTATTTTATAATACGAACTTAATCGACTTCCTTCCCAGAGTTAAAAGTCAATCTTCAATCTAAAATTCCCCCAAAGCTGTTCCCCAAATGCTTTTTGGCATAAATCCTCTGGGTGTTAGTCTTCTGCAGACAAGACTCAATTCCCGGGAATGCCTACTTCCTAAAGTGACTTTGGTGCACCTATAACAAACTCCTTCTCAGAACACTTCAACACAAAGCCCCAACTTCCAGGCAAAAGGACAATCCAGCAGCATGCCCTGCCAGCCCAGACTGCACAGAGGAAAAGTCAACTGACATTAAATATTTAAATTGCAGGAGGCCAGTCTGGAGTTGTGCATTTAGAAAGTTCTGAAAGTCCTAGTGTCTCCGTTCCCATGTTGCTGACTGCCTGGAAGGTTCACTATCTCTCTCTCAGGCACAGGATCACAAATGTACATAGACTAGAAGCAGCTTGAATGCTGAGCCAGCTCCTGTCCCAAGGTAGAGTCCTTAGGGGACACAGCCATCAGGGAGAGGAGAAAGTGTAGAATCCTCTTGCCCCAAGCAACTGGTTTCTGGATGTAACACAGAAATACACAAACATGTGTCCCTCCAGGGCTAGTTCAGAAAAGTATGCTAGGCTACTCTTTCGCCCCCTTGACTTCGATTTTGGTGACTTTGCAAAGCAAATGCAGGTCAAAAACAGACTTCCCCTGGAATACACACACACACACACACACACACAAACACAGAGAATCAAAAATCCCTTGGAATTATATCTCAAGAAACAGGACCACCTCAAAGCCAGCAAACACCAGAGTTCTGGAAAAGCAGCATTTCTGGAGACCCGGCATGGGAATCCAGTCCTGGGTTGTGTGTTTCAAGATTCTGGCAGAAACTGTCCCCTGCTCCAAGAGTTGCTATCCCCGCAAACCCAGCGTTCAAACTAGTGTCTTCATCCTGGCGCTCATTTCCACGTATGTGGGAGTAGCTGGTGGGACACTTCCCACAGAATTCAGCCAGCACCCCCAGGAAAAGCCCATGCACAGTTAAAAAAAAAAAAAAGCACAATAATAACAAACACACAGCCAAGGTTGAAGTACTTACCTCGGTGCGAGACTGCAGCCTCTTGTTCATCTCATAGATCCGGTACTCTGGCTGCACCATGTAGGGTGTATGTCTCCTATAAAATGGGCCGAAAGGAGAAGAATAGAAGGGGTCATGCGGCGTGCTGGACATCTTGCCTGCTTGTCGGAAATCAAGCCAAACAGAGTATCAGTAACGTCCATGCAGAGCACATGGGCTGTGTTCTGCACTGTACGAAGTAGGCGCACGCACGCTCCAGCCGAGCAGGCAGGCAGGCTGAGCACACTGGCTGGGAAGTGCTGTGGGAGCCTCTAGAGCGAGAGGGAGCGGGCGCGGGAGGAGGGAGCACGGCGAGGAGGAGAGGGAGCGCGCAGAGCTCCGACAGGGAGGGAGGGAGGGAGGGCGGCTGGGAGGGAAGGAGGGAGGGAGGGAAGGAGGGGAAGAGGCAGAGGGAGAAGCTGGATCGCTGGAGGCACCCCTGCTTGTTTTTAAAGAAGCAGTTTGTGGAGAGGTCATTTCCTGTCCACACTGTAGACTAGTTCAAAAATATAATTCTCCTCTTGGTCTGACAAGAGGGCTAAGGCTGAGCTTTAATTTTTTCCTCCAGCCAGGACCCTTCATAACCCGATTGCTAGGCTTGTCAGCCCAGAGGTGGTTTAACCGCAGCGAGAGCCACTCGCCCCTCACAGCCACAGTTGGAATGTATCAGAAACGCGATTACTAACAAACACAGGGACAGGGCACCGGGTCCCCCGGCTTGGAGCTGGGGATTCACTCCCAGGCGAAGATCTCCCTGGGCTCCAACCTCCCCACGGAGTTTGGACTCCACTTGGGGTCCCTCCAGGAGCCTGGACAGCAGGCTTTGCATTCCGACTCCCCACCCCCACCCTCCCAGATCACCCTCTGCCCAGCCCCCTCCCACTCTCCCAAGACTCCAGAGGAGCTCTTTCGAGGTGCTGCCACGGGCCTGGATTCAGGTTACCTGAGCTTACTCAGGTAAAAACAATCATTCTGAAGGTGGAACGTCTAAAATACATCCTTGAGGCAACTGTCTCTTTTCCTAAGGAGGGAAAAAAAATAAAATAAAATCCCCAAGCAGACCTCCCAATAAGATAGGAAAGGCCAAGTAGGAGAAAACGCCCACAAAAATGACCATGGAAAATTCTGTTGAGTAGGAAATTGTAGATAATTGAGTGGATCATCCCCAAATAGCATGCCCAACTCTGATGGAGACAAGGTCTTTATTTTCCAAGATTGGTCAAGTCTATAAATCTTTTCCTGACTGTGGTATATGAAAACCCAAACAGCTCATGGGAGGGGGAAAAAATCTCTATAGAGAATTAAGGGATCTATGAGATAATCAAATTCTGCTGGAACCAATGATAACCAGACATATGACACTTACACAAAGCCCAGCCACGGAAAATGTAAATGCATTGAGCTCACACCTTAGCTAGGTCACTGGTATTAAGGAAAGAAAGCCAAGGACCACCAAAAAGCATGAGGAATGTAAGACCTGAATGCAAATGCATGCAAATGAGACATTTCTTCTTTTTAATAAGCAGATTAATTAACTTTCTGCCCCAATCATGGCTTGGGGTATCTCCAAGACACTAGCCAACAGGGGATAAAGGATTGCTAATGCTGCAATTTACACTCTGAAGAATACCCAGGCACAAAAATGCCCCCAAATTGCTATCTCAATCAGTCTTTTTCCATAATTGCATGAAGTGTTTGCAGAGTCCACCCCAAACTTCAACAGCACAGCCCAACACAGCAATGCTGCTTGCCAGGAGGAGATTAAGGGAGGTTACTCTAAGGCTGCTTGGAACCTGTGCGAGGAGACCCCAAGGCAGGCCAGCATGCTTGGTGTCAGGTTTCATTACAAATCCAAAAGCTGGACCAAATTTGCTGTAAGGTTTGTCAAAACACACAACCTTCTAAAGACGGGATTTCAAACAAATTTGGCATGATTTATGTTTTGGTATGGCAGCCACTGCAAAACCTAACGGTTCCTTGTGTTTAAATTCCCAAATTTAAAGACGTTCCAGGAGTTCAATGCCTGCCTGAGTTTGTGTTTACGTGGTCATTTCAGAGCAAGAATCAAAGTAACTCACAGGCAGGGCACGAATGGCAGTCAACCCTGCCCAGCTCAGAACTTCATTGGAGGCGAGAACCCTTTCCTGCACAAGGCAAGTTCGGCTCTTGCTCCTTCTTGCAGATCATCTGAGTTACAATTAGAAATATCTCTTGCTATATGTACAAAGGACTCCGAATTCAGAACCCTATGAAATTCTCTAAGGCTTGGTCCACATCCGAGACCCTCATCCCTGCTGCTTCAAGAGTCTTCCAACTGGTCCCTCTGCTCTGAATCACAGCTGTCTTCTGACTCGCCACCCACTGTCCTCCTTCTAGTCGGGATGTTGATTGTAGGAAAGAAAAATGGATCATGCCCATGGTTTCCCCTTTAGTGACTTCTTGTTACCAGTCAGGACAGGTCTGAGCTCCTTAAGCTCAATACACAGAGCTGGAGAAGACCTGCCCATGCGCTGTCTCTGTCTCCCTCACACACACCCTCACTCGTGTATTGATTTATTTATTCATTTGTTGGCTTGCTCTTTTATTTATTTACTTGCTATTCCTTATCCTCTGGAGGTTGCCCTCTCTTTTCACAAAGAACCACATTTGCCCCTACCTTCCATTCAGCTGCAAACTCCTACTTGTCCTGCTGTCTCCCGCATGGATCCTTTTTAATTCAATTTTTTTTATTCAACTGACCTTCAATTCATAGTGGACAGAGGTATCACCCAGAGGACATTTCAACCCTGCTGTTACCTTTACCTGCCTGGTGAACTTGAGCAAGTCACTTGACCTCAGTCGTCTCATCTATTAATTGGGGACAATGGGAGTAACCAGTCCAGGATTTTTGCAAAGGATTAAGAAATACATCTGAATGTATCAGAACCCTCACGTCTAAATGCTCAAGGAACATTCGGACTTTCAGGTACCTGATATCTGCTTAGGTGCTAGGGAGCATTGGGAGGCCAAGGCAGATGGTAGAAAGACAACTAGTGAGGTAGAAACCTCCTGGGAGGACTAGTTGACATTTGAGAACATGGATTCAAATCATAGTGCGTGGTATGATGGAAATAAATGAAAAGAAGAGGTAGAAAATTATTTCCCCCTTTGGGTCTGCAGTACTTCTACATTTTTTTATTTGAATATTTCCACGTACAAGTAGCATAACTACTGCTGTAATTTGTTAAGTGCTCACCACGTGCCAGATCCTGTGCTGAGCACTCTGTGCAAGTAGTTAACCTCACAAGGAATCTACAGGGTCGATTGGAGCACAATCTCCACCACAGATACGGAGACTGAGGCTTCCAGAGGCTAAGGAAGTTGCTCAGGTCATGCAGTGGTTAAGGGTTAGGGATGCCATTCACATGTCTTGCCTGACCGCCTGGTTCCCACGTTTTGTTGCCTGGAGCAGAGATCCACTCTCATCCCGAGAGCACCTCTGTGTGTCTCTGGTGACCAGAATGAGTGCTTAAGACATGTGGGCCTAATTAAATGGAAAAAGAGCCAACAGGGTGAAGTTGTTCCCATTCCCTGGATTTCAGAGCTCCATGGTTCCCCTGCTCACTCTGACCCCTTCTGCTGAGGCCTTGCCAAGTCCCCTCCCTCCTGTAGGTTCGGAATCTGCCCATCCACACTCCTAGGACTCCTAAAGTGCTCTGCTACTGCATCATGAGGTTCCCCTGCTGGGTTGTCACTGGTCTGTCTTCCTTCCCTGCTTCTTTAGGAACCAGCTATGAGCTGTGTCCTTCTGGCCCAGGGTTGAGCCTGGGAAGTGAAGGCAGCAAAGTGCTCACTTGAAAACTCCAAATTAACCCCTTGGAGGACCTCTGGGGACATCCACTTGAGCATATGCGCACATCACGGGGCAGGAACAGTCCCCCCCCCCCCCAGCCCCCCTTCCCTTCCCAACAATGCCTGAACCAGGCTCATTTGCATGCTATTTTGCATGCTGAGTATTGAGTAAGTTCCAAAAGGCCTTGCACATTCAGGTGCTCTCAAAATCAGCCTGCCCTTTAAGTTCAGGACCTCACCCAGCTACATTCACCTTAGTTCACTCCTCAGAGTTTCTTTTTCCTTTAGATACTTTGTACAGGTTAAGAAGTGAAAGAATTCACACACATTTCTGATCTTCATCTTCTCTTGAAAAACCATAAGATCTGGCGATCCCGGCCCAGCCCTGGCTGCATAGCAAGGTACAGCTGGACCTGCCACTTGGTGGCCCATGGTGGTCAACACAGTGTCCTGGCCTCACCATCCAAGACCCTGATTTCCACTTGCTTGGCTGATCCGTCTAGGTATCCAAGTCGCTGCCCTTTTCCTTAACCTACCCTACTGAGCACTTTCCAACTCCTTCTACCGAGCCGTTTCTGCTTAATAGGAAGCTAGTTTTCTTGCCATTCCTCAAGTCTCCCTCTCTGCTCTTCCTCACTTGTTTCTACACCCTGTATTTTTCTTCTGTCTTTTCTTTCAACAAGCATTTGTGTAATAGGTATATGCAAGTTCCAGCTGAGGTGCACTGGGTGATAAAAATAAGGACATACAAGGTATGATCTCTAATATTGAGGGACTTACAGACCTACAAAAATGTGCTTCCATTATTCAACAAGTATAAATTGATTCCCTACTATTAATCTTGGCTGGGAATATAGTTCTAGGAGCAAAACCAAAGGAAACACAACAATACCCAACACTAGTATCTTCCCAATGGATAGTCAGCTTAGAATACTCTTTCTAAGCATGAACTTTGAAGCCTCACCAACTTGACTAGAATCTTGACTCCTGCATTTAGTTCTATGATCTGGAGCATTTAACTTCTCTGTACCTTAGTTTTCTAATCTGCAAAATGGTACTAATAACAATTCTGCAAGTCTTATGAAGAATATATAGACTAATGTCTATAAATTGACTGTAAGAGCGGGCCTTTAGTACATGCATTACTATTTTTCAACAAAGTTACAGAAATTAATTAATCTCAGACACATATGTAAAGTGACTCTATGGCACATAGAGAATGTGCTGAAATAGGGAATAGGCATCAAGGGTAGAGATGGGACAGAAAAGAGTCTAAGTCATAAGATGATATGCATCTTCAACTTTATAAATCAAGTAGTAACTTATAAAGAGTCTTAGAGGAAGGAGGGATTTATTCAACGCTCAAATCAAGGAAGTCGTCAGAGAGGACTTGGCATCTGGGCTCATCCTTGAAGGATCAGTCAGAGACAAAGGTGAAAGTTTGAGAAGGGTTTTGCCAAGCAGGGGAAACACTGGAAATCATCATGTTTGCCCTCACTCTGACCAAAATAACTGACCAGAGCCACTTAGAGGAGGAAATTTTTATTTTGACTCACAGTTTCAGAGACTCAGTCCATAGTCAGCCAACTCCATTGATCTGGGCCCAACGTGAAGCAGAACATCATGATGGAAGGGCATGGTGGAGGAGTTCCGCTCTGCTCATGGTGGCCAGAAGCAAAGAAAGAGCAAGAGGAGCCAGGAACAAAAAAAATATAATTCCCAAGGCATGCCCCCAGCCACGCCCACCTGCCTAGAATTACCACCCATTCATATTATTAATTCAATGAATGTATTAATCCAATGATGAGGTAACAGTCCTCATAATCCAATCATTTTATCTCAGAATATTTTTACATTGCCACATGAGCTTTTGGGGGGACACCACATATCCAAACCATAACACTTTGAGAAAATGAAGACAGTCTGTAGATAAGGCCAATATAAGATGGCCTTTCATACCATTTTTAAGAACGTGAAGTTTATTGCATGGGCACTGTGGAGTCAGGAACTAAGGTGAGTGTTTCCTTCAAGCAAGTGGAGCCGCAGGAACCAGGAGGATGGATTAGGTGCACACAGACCTGGGAGCTGAGCTAGTGTGAGGAAGTTGATTTTCGCAGTACACAGAATCCCCGGCATACATCTGCCCAGAGACCTCTTGGAGCCTATAAAACAGAGGTGCAAAAGCTCCTTCATCACTCTTCCCTGTCACCTAGAATTAAGAGACTTGATGACTCTGTGGCACTCTAAAGGCTGCATTCTCAATGGCACTGTCGTCATTACTCAGGCTTTGAGAGGTACAGCTTGAGCTCACAGTTGAGCAGGGCTTTGCTGAGGACAGCAAAGAGCTGGGAACTCTGTCTGCACCCTGCAGTGGCCTGGATTTCCCTTCTGCAGTGCACACTGTCACCCTCTAATGTCCTTTTGACTAAACCAAACCTAATAAGTAATTGCAAGGATTAAGGAAGGCAATCGCCATGAGACAGCTCTCTTCTGGGAAATCAACAGGAAAGCCCAACCCCATAGCAGAAACCCCTCCACGTGTTCCCAGGGGTTCTGCAATGTGTGCTGGGTCCTCCTTTCTCAGACTCCTTGCCATCTGGTTCTCTCCTACCTTTCCAGCCACATCTATGTCTCTCTTGCCCCAGTCCCCACAACTCCCCATGATCCTTCTCCCACTTCATTCCCGGGTCACATCAAACCCATTCTTCTGAGTTCTAGAACCCTCCATTTGCTCTTGGCCTCTGTCATGTCTAAGTCTTTCTCACTCTTCAGTTGTTCTCAGCTCAAGGGGCCATCCATGTCCAGTTATCCAGATAACCATCCACCATCCATCACTGTTGTCAATTCCGTTTAGGGCTCTGCACCGGCTGCTATCTGTAGTTAGGCCTGCGGTTGCTACCTCTGTGTGTTTTGCCTGTGTCTACCATGGACCATAAACTCCACAAGTGCTGGTGATGTGCAGGTTTTATATACCAAAGTGCACTTGGACTTTAGCAAGAGGCCTGGCACCTGTGGGTGCTCCCCTTATTTTTGTAAAATAAAAGAATGAAAATTTATCAGAATGAATTCCAGGAGCTGTCCTACCAAATAACATCCTAATTCCAGGCCAAGTTATTCAGGAACAGGGATGTGTAATGCTAGTTATCACTTACTCATTCATTTGTGCAGGATGCATTTATTGGGTACTTCCTACACGTCAGGTACTGGACCAATGGAAATGGGCAAATTTGATAATCAAGAGATTCCCCTCCCAGCAGTCATTTCTCTAGAAGACCCTTTATCATCCCAAATTGCTTAATATCCAAACAGATCTCAGAGCTGCTATTGAGGCTTCTGTAATCTACTTCTGACCTGTGGAAGACCACATGGCCAAGTGTTAACTGGGTTAGGACACATCAGTGCAATTACCTTTAGTGTTGTGATTTGTAAAATGCAGATAATTGTACTAATTTCATGGAGGGAGTTAGGAAGAAAATTTTCTGCTCGATAGTAACATGTACCTGTTTACAAAGCATCAGGCATTAGTCTAGGTACTTGGTAAATATTAACTCATATAATCCTTTAAACAGTCCTGTAAGAAAAAGATGATTACTGTCCCCATTTTCTGGATGAGGAAACATTCTTAGAGAGAGACTGAGTAACTTGCCTGAGGTCACACAGGTAATGGTGGGATGGAACCCGAACCGGGATAGTCTGGCTCCTCCCTGTTGATTCTCTCAACCGAATGTTCCACATTCTCTGTCTCCTCGTCTGATTGGCAGCTGCTCGACAGGGAAGGCTTCTCTAGAACATGGTTACATGATATGCAACATACTTCTTTCATGAAGACAGAAAAAATATAAATGAGAGAATGAAGACAGTGTATCATTCAAGAGTCTTTTGCTTGAAAGTAAAAGAACACTTACTTCAACTGTCTCAAACAGAAAAGAAGAAGAAGAAGAAGAAGAAGAAGAAGAAGAAGAAGAAGAAGAAGAAGAAGAAGAAGAAGAAGAAGAAGAGAATTTATTGGCTTATGTAGTTGGAAAAGTCAGAAGCATCTGGATTCAGTTGCAGTAGGATTGAGGGGCCCAAATTCTGTCATTGTGTCTAGTACCCTGCAAGCCTTCCTCACCCACAGGCAGATTCTGCCCTTGTGGTCACAGTGGGCAGGTCTGGCATTACGTTCTCCCAGTTTAGCCCAGCAGAAAGAGAGGTTTCCTCTGCAGGAGTTCCAACAAAAATCTCAGCTGAGAGTCTCATCGCTTGGTGTAGACAGAAATGCCCACATCTAAGCCAATCTCTGTGGCCAAGGGAGTAGCCAGTACTGGGTCACATGCCCACTTTTGCAGCCCAGACCAGAGCTGGCTCTTGTAAGTCCAGGGTCCAGATACCAGAAGGTGGGTGTAATGGGTTGAATTTGACCCCTTAAAACGCTTGTTCAGGCACTTACACTCAACACTTGTGAATTCGAGTTTATTTATGAAGAGGTCTTTGTGGATGTAGACCAGTTAAGAGGAAGTCATGCTGGACTAGCATGGGCCCCAAATCTATGACTGATGTCCATACAAGGAAAAACATGGAGACAGGGAAGAGGAGGGCAGAAAGGGGCAGGATGCTGCTGCCAGCCAAGGAACAAGAACTGCCAGGAACTGCCAGAATCTGGGAAGATGCAAGGAAGGCTTCCGTATGGGAGCCTTCAGAGGGAGCACCGTCCAGCCTACACTTGGAGTCTGCAGGACTCAGAGAGAGCATTTCTGATGCTACAAGCCACTCAATGTGCAGTAGTTTGTACCGTAGCCCCAGTAAACTAATAGAGAAGGGAACCAGATCCAGGGTGCCAAGCCACTGATATGTAGCCACAAAGAGACTGATTTAGTTCAAAACAAGAATTGGAGAGAGTGCCAGGCGACTCTGCCTGTTGTCTTTTCCTGTCCTAACAAGGGTGATAATAATAACAATAAGAGCACCAGTTACTGATTGCCTACCAATTGCCATGCAAATATAAATTCTGGTTCTTTACATAGAACTGTATCCTCAGAGCCTCCCAGCACCCCTGCTGACTTGGAGCTGTCTTCCTCTGTGCCTGGAGAGCTGTCCTGCACCCAGCTCAGTCCTCCTGTCTGCAGGTGGGACCCATGGGAACCAGTTCTGTACATCTTACCAATCTTCGTTTGATGCCCTCTCCCTGCAAATCTCTCTCTCTCTCTCTCTCTCTCTCTCTCTCTCTCACACACACACACACACACACACACACACACACACCACACCACTCAACTGGGATTGGACCAAATAAAGTGGGTGGCAAATATTTCACAAATGAGTAAATGGCAGCTCGTGTCAGCGACATCTCTGACTGTTACAAATGTTGTTCTAACACGCTGAGCAGGATCAGCTATGGTGTCAGTCTCTCTCCTGCATTCCCTTTACCAGACCTTACTGTTAGCCGCTCCGCCCCCTCAAATCTCCCTCACCCACAAGCCTTTCGCCTTCCCAGGGAGACTTGGGGTTGGCTTCTTCACCAGGATCCTACAGACGCCCTGCTGAGGAGTGACAGTGCACTACACACCGTCCCCAGACCTGCCAAAGACAAACTTCCATGGTGGTGCAGCTGGGGCCTGAGTGATTATTCAGGAACAAAGGAGCCCCCAAGCCTGCCTCTGCTCGGAGTTGACTTCTGCGTCCCTTTATTATTGGGACTGACATCTGAAGCGTGTATATGTTTTTCTTTCATAAAAGCCCTACCTTGATCCAAGATCAAACAATTTATTTTGGAAAATAACTGTAGATAATGGTACATTTTCCAGAACCGACCAGGTTTCCACCTGTCATTCACCATTGCCTTTGAAGAGCTTAATAGCTGAGGTGACAGAGAAACCACCTTGTTCTTGAACACCGAAGTTACACCAGGACTGAGTGCTGGGACAGTCCCTCACCCACTGCTCTTACAGGTCCACTGTTTGCTTTTATTGGCTTTTGTTTCTTGAATGAATGGTCATTAAATACTTTTCTATACATGGTTGTGAAGAGATGTGAAGGACTTCCTGCTGTGAGTGGACCTTACTGATCTAACTGTTCCCAGGAGTTGATATTTGCATTTATTTCCAGTTTTTCTCAAATACAGGAATCCTTGAATGAATATTCTTATATCTTTTTGTACATGTGTCTGCAACAAAATTCCAAAAGTAAACTATTTTTAGGCAAAGGGTATGTGATGTGTAGAGTGTGTTACATATTGCCATATCTCCCTATGCATGAGTTATGTGGAGATAGCTCCAAAGGCCTTTAATTTTTATTCCATTTTTATATTGACAAGCGTGATTCATACTCCCAAGGGAAACTCATACAACACCTTAAAGGATGAAGAAAATGTGAAACAAGCCTGATTTTCTCTTCTGGAGCCATTGTGTGAAAAGCCCCAACAGCCCATCTCCAAGCAGGTGGTGAGTGCCACCATGTCCACTCCCAAGGAACCAGCATCCACCGTCTGAATGTTACAGTACCGTAGCTATACAGGACAAATCCCCGACTATTCTCTAATCTTCCACAATTGTAAATAAGAGGACAACTGAAATCTGGCACATGCCTTCCAGCACTGGACCTAAATGTGACTTCTTGAGGAGATTTTCCATGACTCTCAGTCTATAATGGAACTTTGTCATTGACTCATTAACTCAACCAAGCTGTGCATAGAAACCGACACCCACATGGTACCTTGTACTTAGCACGTCATGAAAAACCAGGTGGAGCTGCATTTGTTGACATGTAGCAGATGTACCGATATGCACAGCATGCTGTCAGAGTGTCATCAGGTTCAAGTGACTTCAAGGTGCATCAATATCTTGTGTACACAGTGATCTGTGTGCTCAGTCCCACTGAACTTTGTTGTCATTAAAATGCATCAGGAGGGCTGGGGACATAGCTCAGTTGGTAGAGTGCTTGCCTGTCAAGCACAAGGCCCTGGGTTCAATCCCCAGCACTGCAAAAAAAAAAAAAAAAAAAATAGGATGCATCAGGTACAGGGCAAGTGTTGGGACTTATTGTTTTTTTTTTTCCCTAGGGGCTGGGGATCAAACCCAGGACCTTGTGCCTGTGAGGCAAACACTCTACCAACTGAGCTATATTCCCAGCCCCCAGTGTTGGGGCTTTAATGGTTAACTTATCTGTCAATTTGTCTGGGCCACAGGGTATGCAGATAGTTGGTGGAACTTTATTCTGGGTGTGACTGTGAAGGTGTCTCTGGATGAGATTACCATTTGAACAGATAGATTGAGTAAAGTAAATTGAGGGGATTAACCCTGCACTGCTTGGGGAACCTGTAATCTGCCCCCTCCCCCCTCTGCTGCTGTGCAAGGCAGAGCTAGGTCTCCTCAGGACTCACCCACCTGCTGTCTGTATCACTGCATTCAGGTCCCCACAGGCCTGTAGAAGTGACAGACAAAGGGTAACCCATGGAGACATGCACTATACTCCAGAACTGCTTAAATTGTCTAATTTATAAAGACAGAGAATGCAAGTAAATGTGTGGATTGAATGTTAAAGGAGTGGAATAAAGTCAGAAGGAACATACAGGAACATACAGAAGGAACATACAGTTGGATCATGTCAAATTTTTTAATACAGGATCACTGGACAAGATCCCACCTCTAAGGCAGCAACTGCTCAGTGAGTTAGAAAGGGTCTAACTGTTTGGTGGGTTGGTGGGTTGGTGGGTTGGTGGGTTGGTGGGTTGGTTGGTGGGTTGGTGGGTTGGTGGGTTGGTTGGTTGAAACATGGGCCAAAAAGTGGTCACAGTGAGCAAGTTGGAAATGCCAGGCCTATGTTGATTTAATGGAGGGGAAGAGATTCAAAGGCTCAAGGAGATGGAATTTTAGAGTGGACTCATCACTTAACATCTACTACCCTGGGGGGGACCATAAGACATGCAACTGAGAAATAAGTAAGAGGAACCCCAGCATCCCGGGAGAATTCCGATTGCTCTTCAATTGAGGGAGGACCACACAGTGGGAACTGCAGTCACTGATTGGGAAGCCTAAAATGCGTCAGGAGTTACAGGATCCTGAGGTGGCAGGGGCTAAGTGGCAGCACTCCACCACCCGGACCGAGTGGGCATGGTGACTATAGCAGCAGTGTCAAAGAAGCCATCAGCACACGCTGACTCACAGACCCATGGTGTTGGCTAGCTGATCATTGTGTTCCTAGAAGTGAAATAGACATGAGGTCTATTAAATTCTTACTTGATGTGTTTAAAGCAGAAAATTCTAGGGCAAGTGAACAAAAGTCTAACTTGAATCCTAAAAACAGTCATGGCTCCTCAGTAAGTTCAAGGAGAGGCCAGGTCCTCTTAAGAAGGATGGATCTCAGTACACTGGCAAAATTTATCTTGTTCTTCTTTTACCCAGCCTTCTCTAAATGAGCTTTCTTTCTTTTATTCGTTCTCGTGTGTGTGTGTGTGTGTGTGT